>ARYC01008306.1:0-18094 GCA_000711775.1 Oxytricha trifallax
ACACATCTATGAAGGAAATGGGATAAATATAAACACTGTTGAGTCTTTAACATTTTCTATACTACTGATTAAAATTGCTTTTTTATTCTTAATCAAATTCTTATAATCATTAATTTTTAGAAAATATAAAACTTTAAAAAATTATTATAATTATCAGAATATGAATGTAAAAAAACGTTACTAAATAAACAACTAAAACTAAGATAAAAATATCCCAAAATTACAATGAAAAAGTTGCTCATGTGCGACCTGATGCTACTGATTTAAAATGTACATATAATTTTCGACTTAACCCTTATATTCTTTCCTTGCTCTTTTTAAAAAAAAATTTTCGGATATAATTTCAGTTGTCTCAAAAAAATTCTATTTAAAGAAGAGTAATTGATGCATCTGGCATCTTCTTGGTTGCCGAGATTTTTCCTATACTTAGGTTTTGCAAAATTGATATCTTTCTATCAAATTTTTAGATCAAAATATCCTTATTATTATTATTTATAATTATTTATAGAAACAAATTGGAATATTTATTAAATATTTTCCTTGATCAAAAAATTTGTAGATTAATTTAATTCAGACTATCATTAGAAATATTCACTTTTGATTATGTTATTCCGCGATATTTTTCGCTCAAGTTACAACTGATTTATCAATATTTATAGCTGAAACCCTAGAAATGCTTTTGATCCATTGCAAGAAGTTGAAAATCAATTTGAATGGAGTATAAATTCATTGTTTGCAAATATTCCACAATTACTATATTTTTATCATCTTTATATAATATATTTTTCCAAGATTAAAATCTTATTCTTATAAATAGAATTATAGGTAGAAAATATCACAATTTGATTACTGTGGGAAAATAAAAATCTATATGTGATCATTTAATGGAATGAGAGTTTCATCATGATTTTCGAATAATTCAGTATTAATTAATCTTGAGCATCCACTCATGTTTAATATGTAAAATTAACAGTGATGTCTTCAACAATTTTTGTTATTCTTGACAGTTATTATTGTGAGTCATTATATTCATTTAGAAATATTTTAGCATTTAGATTTATTTCAGTCACTATTTCTATATTTTTATTTGGTATATATCTAGCAGCAAATGATAGGTCAAATATAGCAGGATAAGCAATATTATCGACAAATTATTAAATGAAATCAATATTAATTTTTTGTGTTAGAAATTAATTTAGTTTTTAATTGCTATTAAAATATTTTCAAATTATATTGTTTTAAATAATTCATGCTAATCAATTAGAAGAACTTTCAATTAATATTACCATATTATTATTTGTCAGCAGCATTTATTTCCTATTTTCCTTTAATCTATATTATTAATTTTAGAGGTTATAATTTCCTGCTATTCTGGCTTATTGTCCTGTAATAATCTTTTGTTTGTAATTATGCACGAGGCATTGTGTTGCTTTAATTAATTCTTGAATAATTACTGAATTTATTATTGATTTATTGATTGATTATTAACAATTACCCCCTGAATTGTTAAAGTATAAATACTCATTGTAATTATAGAGATTAAGAGTGCTGGTTACTAGTAAAGCCTAATTTATTGTGTTTAATTGAACTGATTACCAAGACTAGCCTCACCCAAAAGCTACTGCTCAGTACTACATATTTGTAGCAGCAATATTATTAACTGGATGTTTTATATTAGAGATTGCATGATTATGCATATTGATAGCATACTTAATGTATCTTAGTGTTTTTATATACTGTTTACTATAATTTACCATAAATGTTTCCACTATCTATAAAAATATTACTTCCTTTCGTTTTAATTATCTGTAAAGTATGAGAGAAATAAATTAAATATAAATTATCGTTTGGAGAGACTACTAAACTAAAATGACAGTGATAGTTAATTTTTTAAAATAGTAGTTCAATGATTTCAATGATTAATGAAGTGATTTTATTTTTGGATTTTAAGACAATGCCGTTCTAAATATAGAGATTATTAATTTAACTCTGAGAAATTATGTTGATAGTGCTCAAGAAATTTTCAAAGTAATTTAATAATGTCAATAACAATGTGACTTTAACAAATAATACTGAAAATATTCTAAGATTTTTAAAAACATTTTCCTACAAAGCTAATGATGCTTTCGAATAGAGACCCATTTGGGATAGGAATTGAGAAAATGGGTAAGATTATTATTGAAATTGGCAATAGGAATTTATAGTCAGATGATATAGTACAATTTTCAACATAATCATCTACAATTTTAATATAATATAATATTTTACTTAGATCTTGAAATATTGGTTATTTAGGGTTGACCGTTTAAATTGAAAATAATGCCTTGATTGAAGGAAAAAAAAAGATAGGCATCATATATTTAAATTCATATGTCATTATTGACTGCATGAAGATGACCATAGCTATTTGGGTATAATTCTACTGAATTGAGAAATAAAATATTAAAAACTATAATAAAAGAGTAAAAACATTTGAATAGAGTAATTAATAAAATAAATGTAGCTAGTTTGATAATTTAATGGAATTTTAATGGAATAGATAAATAGAAGCTGAGTAGTTCAAAGCGCTAATCAGTCATTTCTCACATCAACCATGGCAAAAACACCAAAGCTAAGCTTGTATCAGTTTTTATAGTAGATATGCTTGCCAATAGTGCTTTAAGTGCAAATGTATCCTATAATGGAAATTCTATCTAAAATTGTATTGATTTCGCCTCATCTTTCCAAGTACTTGTACTATTACAGGGAATCTCTGTAATTAAAGTAGAATTTCAATTTAAAATGCTTTCAGACAACTGAGAAATTCCAGTAGGAGCTTTAGCGTTTTTGCTCAATTTTTGTGTCTGAAATCTTCAGGAAAAGGGAGAGGTCAATGTCTGGACTCGAGTATGGTAATCTCTCTTTCGTAGTAGTCATACTTCCCTGAGTATTCCCATTGATATCAATTTCTAACACTACTTCTACTGGTGGTTTCAAAATTTCTCTAAGTATAGAGCATTGTTTAAGAAAGCATTCGAGCTGCTATAAAACAATTGGTGTTTTTATTAGGGTTTATTACGTTATTATTAATTTACATTTGCATTTATTAAAACGCTATTAATAAATAAAAAATATACCAAAGTTATATTATATTTTTTATTATACATTGATTAGTCTTTCAAGATAAATAAAAAATTTCTAGTGTTTATGAAGCTGATTAAGCAATATGATTGATATATTTGCATTTAATTATCAATTAAACTCTTACTGATGAGCTTATTCTCTATATATAATCGATGATTTAATACTGTTTCTTTTATTCAAAAATTTTATTAATTTGGCAAATATTGTTCTTACAGACCTTTCACAGAATCAAATCGAGTTTATGATAGAATATTTTGATATAAAAGAATTTAAAAATAGGATGAAAAGAAATCAATTAATTTATTTATTATATAGTATGAATCTATAAATTACAACTCTCACAGTTTTATAATTAATTATTGATTAGAATCCCTATATAAATGATGAAGGATATTATCTCAATCGCAGTAGTCGGCTTTGCCACTGCTGATTTCAGCATCAAGCATCTCTTTGGAGGGTACAAGCACGAAAAATCCGCTGGTGGTGGCAAAATTTTTAAGTGCATTAAAAATGCCTTCCCAACTAACTTAAAGTACAATGAGTTTAAGTACTGCATCAACGCTGATCCCTAACCAGATGCCTACAAAAACCAATCACGCTATGAAGACCTGCGGTAAAAAGAACCCAACTGGAGTTTGTGGTGAGCACACCCAATGCAACGTATTCGGTTTCTGCATCAACGGAGACTCAGTTTACCCACATGTTCAAGCAGAAAGAAGCCAATCACACAATGACTGCACCAGTGATCACCACTGCAATGAATTCCACTTCTGCATCTCATGAATTACACTTAGCTGAAGCGGAGTTGGCTTAGAGATTTCCGGTTAGCGAAATGAGTTTTACTGGTAATGGTAAGCTTTTCCTGATAATGATGAGCGTAGGGTTACAGATATAAGATGAGACTGGTGCATGATCATTTCCCCATCAACGTCGTGATTCCCAAGGATGGCAAGTTCGTTGAATTCAAGAACTTCCTCGGTGGAAAGCAAGCCAAAAAAAGTCGAAGTGCTCCCAGGCTGCGCCGTCAAAATGAACCCAGATCTTAAGGACTGACCTCATCTTCGAAGGCATTGACAACCAACACGTCTCCCTCGGCATTGCCCAAATCTTCCAAGTCTGCAAAATCGGAGAAAAGGATTAAAGAAAGTTCCTCGATTGTATCTACGTTTCAGAGTAGAGCAAGCAATGAACAAATGGTGATGATTTTCGAGAAATGCTTATGGCCCTCAATGATCTTCAATTCTCTTAAGAAAATTACAAAATAGCATCTACTTTTCAATATATTTCTTTCATTTTCAATTGTTAATGGAAATATTCTCGTATTTATTTCATATTTTCTTTCATCCTATTTTTTTAATTCTTTTATTTCAACATCAAAAACCTTCTTAAATATATCATTATCTTATCTTGCCTCAGCTCTTGACCTTTAGTGATTAATTTATCATCACTTCACATTTGTTATAGATTTTATATTGTTCTGGATCTATCCCCCTTCTTTGCCTATCATAGGCTGATTAGAGATAGGAGAATCTGATATTCTATAGTATATGAAATTTCAATATCAATTTAATTAATGTTTGTATTATATGTAAATTATATCTATTCCACAGTAGCAGCAAAGATCTTAATGATCAGTATTTTATATTTTATGTATTTTAAATTACTGTCTTTATAAACAACATTTAATCAGTGTTCCATCTATTGCAGTAAAATTGTTGATTATTAACAATACTATAAGATGATTTTAATGCATTTTATTCCTAATAGACTACCTTTTGGTAGATATTTACTGACCTTTGACACTCTTTATTTCATAAGAGTGATTTAATACAAACAAAACCAATGCTTTATTCTTTTTAATTGCTTGAATTGTTTACAGTCTATAAAAATTTCTCACGAGTTAATATGACTATTAATTAAAGTATTCATCTGTTTTTTTTATTCATAAATTTAGTTAATTTGATATTGTCACTTAAGCTTGTTATTTTTCCATTTTACTGCATAAAATCCATTTTATTTTCATGGCTTAGCTCGAGATCTCACTACTATTACTAAGATACTTATATTTATTGTTATTACCATGGCGAAAGCTCTTTCATATCTTTATTGTATGGGCTCCGATACATTTTACAAACCTTCTAATATCACTTGTTCAACATGTAATGTGATATTTTTTAATTAATTATTGCATCTATTGAAAATTAGGGTGATCTGATTCATCTTCTTTGTTAGTTACAACAATTAAAGAATTATAACCAAAATAGTTAATCTTAACCATTCACATAGTCCGGAGTTAGCCTTTAAGCATATCAAATACCTTAAATATTGCTGTTTAGTGAATATACATATGAATTTCTTTCTGATTAAATTACACGATAGTCTACTTTGCCAATTTATTCTATTATTTATTGTAATTTACATCACTCATTAGATTATCCCATTCTTAAGTTTAAAATTATTACTACTATTGATCTTTATCATCACTGTTTTAGCTTAACATTCTCGATGTAGTTCTATATAATTCTTATTCCTCTTTGACAAAATTGAATGGCAATGCATCTCTTTCTTAGTTGATCTATCAAGGAACTATTAGGATTATTAAATATTTTCATAATAAAAAATGCCAATAAATCTAGAATAAACATCAATCATCGATATTCCTCTTTGTCATAGTGATTTAATATCATTTCCTATTTATAGTGTTGAGGGCTTAATTTATGACTTAATTTTCCCATCAGGATTATTATGTTTGGATGATTCAGTTATTTGTTATTAGATTAAATATAGTTTCAATAGTTGAGATACATCTTCAAGATTGTTCTTGATTATATGTCAGAGTAATCTTCTTAGCTGTCTCATTTATCTAACCAATCAAAAATAGAAAAATAATAATAGTTTATACTATGATAATAATTATTAATAAAGGAACTTGATATTTTCCATTTTTTCATCCAAATATCTCTAAACTTTCCAAATAACCGAAAAATTAGAAATTTATTCAATTATTAATTGACTTATCTTTTGTATATTTACTAAGAGATTCTGACTGTGGAACTATAAACATCTTAATCTACAGCTATAGAAAAAGTTTTTAATTATTAAAAATTTCAAATGAGTTATCATTTAAGACATAATCTAATAAAATCTTAACAATAAGCCTAGGATTAGTCCCTTTTTAATTACCAAACATTAGCGATAAAACAATAAATTGAATTTATAACTAATTAAATAAGTTTCTCCATCTATTTAAAGAATGATTATTCTATTGGTAGTTATGAGGAAAATTATTATATATTTTTATATGCGATTTTAAAGTTATTCAATAAAATTAAATGCAAAAGTTGCTCCACTAATACATTTATAAAATATTAATTCGAAGATGGAATGCAAATATAACTCCATGAACTAAATCTTATTTTTTATTATTAAAATTTGTAAATTTGATTCGAAGTCGTGCATACTGAAGTAATTGGATGCAATTAATAGTTTGTCTCTGGTTACAATATAGATCATTTCATTTAGACATCTCTTCTAATCGCTGTCATTTTTGATAAGGATGTATAGATTGAAATGTCTTTTAAATATCTTGAGGTTAACATGCAACTATAGATTCAGTCACATTCATTCGCTAATAACTGTTCAAATATTTAACGAAAATACAACCATTTATTGAAAGGGACATCTGAGTAAGAAAATATAGTATAGTATAGGACGATAATCTTGTTTTTGGAAAGAGAATATTAAATTAAATATATTTGTGTAAAAAATGTAGAATATAGTTAACATTTTAATTAATTCCCTATGTTTCATTATTAGCTGTTATATTAGTATCATACTCTGTTAAAGAAAATGCAAAATAAATTTAACACCATATTTTTCGAAATATTCAAATTTGTTCTAGCACTATTTTTTTTAAATATTTGTTGATTGCCTCTGGGAATGGCTTATAAACTTAGGATCCAATTTTACTTTTTATCCACTTTAAAAAAGCATAAAGTTCAACGAAACCAACTTCAACAGTACCAAGTTAATAATCATAGTAGAAATTTGCAACAATTGTTATGATGAGAATTCATATAATTTCCATGATAAATTTGAATTTTAATATGAGTATATTTTTATACATCCTAACCATCACAACAAAAAATATGTTACTTGCATAAAACTAATTATAGTAAAACTAAGAGAGAGAATATTTATTTATCAGCAGTTGCTCAGCGACCTAATTCATTTCAGTATACTTTCCATCTTCATTCGATGAATATTATTTAAAATAATAGTTAATCGTCGGTATAAATGACTGATAGAAAATTACAAGTTTTAATTTACACCTTTACTTTATTAATAATTATTATTTCCATGATTACTACAGATGTTAATATTCTATCTTCGCTATAATTGAATCTTCCTCAATGTTTTTTGCAAAGTATTCTTAGGAGTAGTTTCAACAAATTATTACAAATCATTTCTGTAAATCTTTATTTATATATTGATTCTGTTATTTCAATCTTTAGATTTCCAGTGCAATATCAAATATTCCCATAAAACATCTCCATAATTAGCATATTTCATCAAAGTATATGATTTCATTCAAAAGTTTCTTGAATCTTTAATTTCATAATAATAATGCCACTCCTTTTGAATACATCCAAGAACTCCACTTATTTATTCTTCTATTTATTGACATTCTTCATCAGATCAGACATAATTTCAATATAAGTATGGTTTTTGTTAGCTATAGATCAGATTAATTATTGTTAGTTTTATTGCTGTCATTGAAATTGATGCATCAGTTTCTTTCTTTATTTCTGATGTTTTTGCTACTGTGATTAACATAACTGAGTAGGCTCAACGATAGGAACATCTTCTTAATTAATTTATTATTTACTGCTGCATATAATTACTTAGATCGAAGCTATTAATTTAAAGTCGATTACCATGAATTAATTACGATATAGAAGAAGATAATTTGCCACATTATAATAGAGTATCTAAATTCAATGGGATAAATCAATCATTTTATAAAATTCATAATGCTTCACGCTTTTTGGAGTTATAAATATCGATGGAAATAATAATGATTATACAGCATTCAGATGTCTGATCTTTCGAAGATATGGAGCTGGAAAGTCATATGTATGAATGAAATGAAATCCATTACTAATTAAAAGAAAACAATTCATCAGAAGAAAGTGGTTTTAATATCAATGGCTTTTAAGTTAAATGATTCATAGAGATAGAGAGTATAATACTATTATTAAACATATAAAAGATATGAAGAAATAAATTGCATTAAAATTATAGACATGGAATTTTTAGAAAAGATATAGATGCAAAAGAGGATTAAAGAATACGTGCATTTTAAGTTAAAAAAATGGCTAGTTATAATTGGTC
This sequence comes from Oxytricha trifallax, assembly GCA_000711775.1. Lineage (NCBI taxonomy): Eukaryota > Ciliophora > Spirotrichea > Sporadotrichida > Oxytrichidae > Oxytricha > Oxytricha trifallax. Next base: position 8,518 of record ARYC01008306.1, read on the forward strand.
ATAAGTTATTATGTATCTCATAATGGAATTAAACATATATTCCTAGTTAAATATGATATTCTGTGTTGGAAGAGACTTCTCAATCGAATTGATATGTTTGTTATAAACATTCAAATGAAGTTTAGATCTAACCTACAGAGAATAGTTTACAAAAATAAATATATAAAAATATTAAAGCTTTTTAAAAGTTACTAACAGACTGTAATAAAAGCTTAGATTCAGATAATCATGAATCCTTGAAGAAATTATACTCTAAGTAAATTGAAGCCATTAAAAAACTTTAGGTTTTGGGTAGATTTTAGAATAGAATCAATTAAAAGGTAATATATATTTTGATAAATGATTTAAGTTTTTATTATAAATTAATTATACAAGCTGAGATCTTAAAAGTGTTTAGTCAATCTTATTTAATATTCGTAAGATTTTATTTTATCTGTTTATTCGTAATAGTTGCTGGAAATATCCACTTTCTTTTAAATGGGCAACTTATTTTTACCATTAACTTTTATATTTTACATCCTGTAAGATGTTCTATATTCTTCTTAGGAAGTTTATATTTATTCCAGTACACTCATTTTATTCCCCATAGAGTACAATGACTGTATATTAATCTTAGAACAATATTAAAAAACTAACATTTAAAAAATTATCTTTCTCCTATATTTATTACATTAACTCAGTAAAATTGATTAATAATGAAAGAGTTGTCAATAGTCATTGAAAAAGGTGATGAGTAAGCATTTGTCTGTAGTAAATTTGTGCCCGAGGAATGATGGTATCTCTTGACATACTATAAAGATACTCTCAAATTCTTTGAGATTGCGAAATTTTTATAGATAAAATAATTGAAAATACTGGAATACACTAGGACACTAAGCTAGAAAAACTTGGGTCATTAAAGAAGCTGTTTTGTGGGAGACACTGGGAATGATGTTATCTTAGTCGATAGTATCCAGTAATTGATATCAATAAGTAGTTGATGGGCGCATAGAAAAATTATAAAAATGTCTTACCGATAATTTTTTAAATAAACTTCCATGAAAAACAAAATAACTTTTAAAATTTGACAGCTTACTATAAATGATCTCTTGATAATCAAATGTGCCAACATGCATAATATGAAGATACTGAAAAATAATTGAACAAAATTAGGTTATAAATTGTAAAAATTAGCAACAATACAATCTAGATTTCACCCATAGTAAAGCAATGTTGTTTGTCAATATTTTTAAATATTAAATGGAAAGCACATAATGCATTAAAGATTTATAATAAAAAGACAAACAAAATATTCCTTTTGCATTTTGAGGTTTCTAAATAAGAGTAGATACTTGTGGGTCATATTGAACCATTCTTAAAGATGAAAACCTTTGCTGGTATAAATCCTTATCAGGCAGTTTACCTAGTCCATTATCAATAGCATCCTGTCAGGTAATTTTCTGATGAATTCCTGATGTATATGTTTGAAAGATAAGCTCGGTTTCATGTATTCTGTAACTCTTCGCACTTAGATGTGATATCTGGCTAGCTTTATGAATATTGCAAAAATTACAAAATTGGAAGGTTATACCAAGATTTTTCATTATAACACGATTTTCTCAATATTTTTCTAAACTCTTTAATCTATATTTTTATTAATTTTATATTGTAACTTAAATAGATTATGGTTAATATTTATATTAATTTAATAAAAATGCAGTTTTTTTATTCCATCAATGATATTAATTAATTTACTATAGAAGTCAGCATCAGCTCTATATTTTCAATTGTAGTATGAGAAAAATTAGATTAAATTTTCTATATAACAGGGAAACTTACAGTCACTGGTACTAAACTGAATTTTTTTAAATAAGCAAGAATGTAAAAATAATCAAAATTATCTCCATCAATTATTTAACAAACTTAATTAAAAGAAATATATTAAAGTTATTATACAGTTCATTTAGGTTCTCTTCTCATCTTATCTGCCTCATTGCCTAGGTAAACCCCTGTGTCTTCTGTTAATAAAAGTCCCAAAAATATCCAATAACCATCCTGAAGGGCTAAGTTGCTCAATCATTTCATACACCAACTCAGGCTTTTATGATGTTTATCTTCTATAGTCAAGAACCCCGTTTTTGACTCTTTGCAAGTTAAATCTCTCCTCCAGATATTTAATATCCCTTTGACCCCGATAATGCACTCCTCTATACTGTGTGATAAGTATCTGCCTATACCGTGAACCAGTGTTTCCCCATTGTCAGTCTTGAACCATTCCAAGTAAGTTGCTATTCTGTACCCTCTTCCTTCTAAGAACGACTCACATATTTTTCTTTTTGAATTAGTTGTCCATAAGAAGAAAAATCCTTTGTCTTGAATAAGCTCAACTGGCATAGATAGTATTTATTCTTCAGTCATAGTAGGATAGGGTAAGTTCAGGGCTGTGTCTGGATGAGGGGGGTCACACATTACAATGTCAAATAATTTTCCCCCATTCAATTGCAAAATCAATGTTTTTAAATTCCACCATACTTCATGCTGCTTAACATCCCCATAAATTCCATGGTACACTGCTTAATCGTGATTTTTCTTTTTTTAGTGTTTATTGAGGTCCTTTTTCTATTTGTAGCGTTTATTGCAACTGCACATATGCTAATAGTTTGACTTTTTAATCAGTTTCTGTTTCTGATGATGTCTTGTCACATGCTGATAGACATTGTCAATTTCATCTGATTTGTACTTTTTGGGCAGTTCTTGTAAAATGGGCACTTGTATTTGCCCTCCCTATCTTAGAGATACTGAGGCTGATTATTTGATTTTTTCATTTCTGTATTCACAAAAGTTGTTACTAAATAGAATTTTCATTACTTTATATATATTATTTAACTTATAAAATAAATATTCAAAATTATAATGTCAGTTGGCGCCAAAGAAAATGTCAGATGGCGCCAGCTCAGCATATATTTATAGTATAATCTTTTTGTCAGTTGGCGCAGGGTAAATTGTTAGATGGCGCCCTAAAATGTTAATAATTTGAAGTATTCAAACAATTTTGATCATTTAATAAAAAATAATCGTGGTTTATAAAACAATAACAGATAGTATAACCAATACTCATGTTTTTAACTATTAATAACTTATTCATACAGCTTTATTAATTTTAAAATAAGTTATATAAATTCAAGCAATTATTAATATACTTAAAAATAAGCTAAAATTAAAAAATAAATATTATATTATCAATCATCAGCTCAAGAAGTTGAACTAATATTTTTAAATATGACTAAATTTTTATTAACAAACTTATGAACTACCTTAATGGTATAAGTTGTTTTAAATTCTAAATTGCATTTTATTTATTAGCATTTGCCCCCCTGACCCATTTCTTTTTAATCTTTAGTTTTTTTATTATGGGGTCCAATTTATTAGTAGTTTGTCTATTGTCAAATGGAATAAAATTTATATTTAAGCGACTAAGTTAGAGCATTACTAAAAGCTCCTTAGACCCAGTCTATATTAACTTTCTAGATTTCATCGCTTATCATTTCCAACGAGTTTTTTTTAGTAAAAGAGGGGTCTTTAATGTTTATGTTCTTTTTGACAACAGAAAAGAATTTTTCAATAGGGGCCATCTCAAAATGATAAGGCCCTAAATAAAGTATATTTAATTATAGTAGTCTTATTTTCCTTAAAATTAACTGGCTTCTGTGATATGTGGCATTATCAAGCAAAATAACCACTTTACTTCGCCAGTTTAAAATACTGTTATCAAGATTATCGAACAAATTTAGAAGGAAGTAGTAAAAGCTCAAAGAATTTGTTCTTCCCTTGTTAAGCTAGTAGAAGACGACTCCATTTGTCGAAATTGCAGCAATCAAATTTACTTTGAATATCCTTTTTAATTGATCTGAATAATTCTTTTGCCCCACAAAGCCCCAAGATTTGTAAGCCACTTCATTTGCTTAAATGCTGCTTTCATCAATGGTTATTATTATTTTTCCATCAAATAGCTACTCAACAAATCTTTTAGCAGTAAAGTGTCATGCTATAATGCAAGCTTGATTGTTAGATCTTAAATCAAGACTGTAAAGTTTTTTATAGGAAAATATTTTGGTTTATTTTATAGTTTTTCGAATTGCACTTAAAGTAATTTTAATTCCTAGTTTTTTGAAAATTAATTCTTGTATACTTTTAACTGATCTTAGTATAGTTGACTTTCTTAACTCGTCTTATATAAAATTGCAAATATAGTTTTATGCCGTTTAATCATTTTTCACTCTCAATTTCCCATTTCTCAAATTAAAATTGTTTTATTACTAAATTAGGTCATTCAATTATCAACTTATTTTAAAGCGCTTAATTATCTAAGTCTTAGAACATTCTTTTTCATTCAAAAGATTTATGATAATTGAAGCCTTTTAGTTATTAATTTCGGTTTACTTACCAGGTGAATTATTTAATGAAGTATTTATTTGGCTTGAAATTAATTTTCTATTACCGTTTTAACTCATAAAACATATAGTAGTTCTCTCAGTATTATTGATAAATACATTTTTTGCTAAAAATAATTGGGCCTCTTTATATACTTCTTCCTGGTCATTTCCCATAAATTGTTAAATCTTTTAAAACTGAATGTGGCAAGCAAGTGCTTTAGTAAAGCATTCTTTATTTTCATCTTAGAAATTAGTTTGTTCATAATTAGACCTATTTATAAAAGACTTTGCTTCATTTCTAGAATCGAATATAATAAACTTCGGACAGTCTTAGCTTATTTTTAGTAACACTTAATTTTCAAGTTCTTATATAGCTCTATTAGAGACTTCAATTGTTTTAATACGACAAATTTCTTCACAAGGTCGCTTAATTAATTGTGTTGTTTCATAAATTAGACTTTCGTCAAGTTCAAAGTTATCATTTTCTCTAAATGAATTTATTTCTGAACCTTTTAATTCTTCTTCAGATGAAGAACCAAAATCATTATTGTAATATTCTCTAATGTCTTTTTATTTAAGAATCTTCCTCATAAATTTATTTCAATTGTTATTAATAAGTTATTTAAGTCTTTAGTAAATTTATTCTCTTATAAAGAATTTATTCTCTTCTAGAGTGATTTAATTTTTTTTACTATAAATGAGTTTTAATTAAAGTAATTTTAAAATTATTTAAATTAAGGTTATTCACTAAATTACTTTTAGTAATAGCAAGTACTGATATTGAATTTACAAATGGAAAGCAATTTATAACAAGTTAATATTCACTAAATAAAAGAGAAAATAGGAAGTAAAAAAGAGTTATATGATTTTTAACTCAGGAATGCGCAGCTTATTTGCCAAAATTAAATTGTACAAATGTATACATCTTCAGGGATATCATTGATGGAAGGAAAGAAAGAAGCAAGACTATTTAAGTTTACAATTTTAGTACTTAAAACGGAACAATGTTGTGCTTTCAGCAGTTCCTCAGATTGAAGGATTAACTTCAGACGATTTTTTAGCATTCACAGAAGGCAGACCTGAACTACTTAAATATTTGCCAAGTCAATGTGACTGGCTCCATCTCGATAAACGATGGATTTGTGACGTCTTATTATTTCTTGATTAGGATGGGGTGCTTCAAATGATTTAAGATGCTAAATTAAAACGAAGAGAAAGACTTGACTAGTCATAGAACATGATAGTTCATATGAAACCTGAGTTTGCAAATGCCCTCTAAAATAGTCTAAATTTTTGTGGTAAGTACAAGTTTTAATAAATTTTTTATTAGTGTAAAAGGGGAGGTCTGCCTATCTCATGAAACAAAGTGCCAAAATAAAATCAAGGCATTAACCAGGTGAAGAAATGAAGGGTAATGATGCACAAGAATTGCCTTCGAAGAGAAAATACTTAGATGAAAATAAAAGAATTAAGGACGAAGTCAATTAAATGAAAGGCGAAATAGGGGACTTGATAAACTAAAAAAATTTGGTCATGCAACTTCATGACTAAGGAATCATAGATGGTGAAGGCAAACCTTAAAACATAGAAGGTTCACAGCAGAACAATAATTTTATGATATGAATTAATTAACTTTTCTTAATTTGGTCCACAATTTTTAGCATTAACACTAAAACTCTAACAAACTCTAGTATAAAAATTGCAGCTTTTATTTCATTAATATAATTAAATTTATGAATACTTGTGAAATAGCATGCTTTCTCTAATAAGCATAATTAATAAGCATAAATTTAAATTTATAAGGCAATTAGTGTAGTCTTTATTGATTAAATAATATTTTCACAATTTTATACATTTAAAAATTATCATCTTGTGACTCAATAAAAAGAGGAGTAGGTTTTAATTTATTTTCGACAAAAATTTTAAACAGTTTATTCATTCACCTCTTATATCTTGTTGACATGGTCAAACACTAATTAAATTGAAGAAGGCTGGTTTTTATAGAAGTTATTTTTTAAACAAGAAATAGTCTAATTTTAATGTCTTTATCAGAGTTTATAATGAAATTGTTTAAATTAATAGGATTATTAATAATAAGTTTATATATAAATTTGTTATAGTTTGTTATACTTTGTTATAGTTGTTATAGTTTGTTAGACTTTTTTATATTTTTAATAGATTATTTTTAGTAACTAATTTAATAATAGAAGTTTGAGTAATAACACCAAAAGGCATTTATGGATAGAATGAAGAAGATTCTAGATTTTAAAAGTACAAACTCAAGAATAGACTACTAATAATAACTTTCTCTAAAATTAGAAACCACAAATAGTATTTAAGCAAGTCATGATATAAACAAATATAAATTAAGAATGAGTAAGAAATTAAGCACAAAAAAAACTTAAAAAGCCCAAACCCCTTAAACTAAAATTTCTGAATAGGAACTTTCAGACTACACTGCTGAATTTTTTGATGATGATTAACTTAAGGAGCTAAAACAAGAGGAATAGAGGACCAAGATTATGAAGTATTTAAAGTAGTAAGGCATATTAGGAAAAAAAACTTATAAGGATGTGAAAGTTTAATTACAAAATTTTTTTTACAAGGATGAATTACAGCATCATCGGAACTGGCTCATAACAACATTAAATTCCAGAAAAAGTGAAAGTAAATGATCGACTCCTGTAAAATAAGTTGTTAAAAAATAACAATAAAATTAATAAGATGAAAAAGTCAGTTAAATAAATAAACTTAAGCCCATTAGCATAAGCAGTGATTAAGGAAGTATTAATTCATAAGAACTACCACAAAGTGAATAATAAATTCACTCTGGCCTACATTCATAAAACTCATAGTAGCTTAGAACTGACACCGAAGAATTTCAAACGAAGTCAGATACAACTTTTCCTGAGTTATATTAATTAGAGGAAATCGTAAACTACTAATTTCAAGGATTAACTTAATAAGCTTTGAATGACATGAGATAAAAGTTGATAGCTCAAATGCCAGAAATACTATAAGAATAACTTAATGAAAAACTTGACTAAAAACTCAAACTTAACAATGAATAAATAGCAAACCTACAAAATAGGTTCGATGGGATTGACATTTAAATGATAGAGCAGCTAGTTTAAGATGGAAAAGATGAAATTCAAAACGCCTTTTAGGTGCTTGTTAAGGATATAAAAGATTTATCTCCAACAATAGGAATTGCAACATAAGAATCTTTAGCAAATTAGGTTAAAAGGTTTACATAGCTTTATCAAACCCTAAAGCAACTTATTGATGAAAATTATAACTAATTTAACCTCTTAAGAGAATAGTAGAAGTAATTTGAAAATCATATTTCTTCACAATTACAAGAAAACGAGAAAAATAAAAAGGCCAGCAAATAAATTCAAAAATCATTTTGGATTAAGTAAATACAATATGTAATGACCTTTAAAAGTAGTTTAATAGCGATTTCGAAATTTTAAGTAACAATTTTAAACAAGTAAATAGTAGAGTAACTTGTATTGAAAAAGCTGACTTAAAAAAGAATATGGGATAAATAAATAATTTAAGCAATTAACATGAAATTTCATAATAGCAAATTCAAACTGCAGCTCAGTAAAGTTTGAATAACATCTAACAACTGACAGAATCAGATATATAAGAAACTATATAAAGATTCAACTCATAAAACAACTCAGTGAAAATTGTTTTATTCGATGGGAAGTAATTTATTTATGACAATATAGGGAAGAAATTTATTTCAATTTAAGAAAATAACTAAATATGATTTCTACTTTAAAGGTATAACTTATTTACTCACTTATTTTAATTTACGTAATGATTTTCATGAGCCTTCAACTCTAACATACTATGGGGTTTTGGGGTTTTGGGGTTTACCATTTGACTCTCCAATTTTCAATTCAATGTATTATTTTCGAATAATGTACGCAGTGTGCTACGTTTTGAGATAAAATCCCATTGAAATATTCAAAAAATAAGACAAAAGGTAACATTGAATGCGAATCAGTTTATATTTAATATTAGAATTTTAACTCATTCGCATTGTTTTGTGAATTGCTGTATATTTTTAGCAGTTCATTTATGTGCTTTTGATTTTGTATAATCTTTGACTTCTCTTTGAGCTTAGCTGCAATATCTTTTTTCTTTTGGTTAGGCTTATCAGCTTAGACACACAACCTCCTATGCTTCTTTGTAATCTAAATCTTTCCGAGCTCCTCTTCTGCTTCCTGGGATTCCTCCATTGCTGATCTCTCCAGTGTTTTCATACTCTCGTATATATCTCTTTGTAGTTTATTTCCAATGCATCTGTCATCTAAGTGTTATCCTCTAAAGCCATCTATGCCACCTCTGCACCTCGCAGCCAGCCCTGCATCTCCTCTTTAGTTGCCATTGTCATCGTATCTTCTCTCGCTCCTCTCGGGCTCTTCATCCTCAATAACACCCCCATTCACGAGTCTCTCCTCTCCCTTGACTTACTCATCAGCTGGAGGCTAGTCTCCACATTCAAAACCCCAAAACCCTTTCAGTAGTTTGATTGAGTTTTTGATTGATCAAAGTAGACTATTAGTGCATACTTTATTAGGGTTTTTAATAGGGTTTATGTAGGGGTTTAATGTTTAAATATTAGTAGTTTAAGTGAGTATATGCGAGGTTTTGGGTCAGTTTATGACAGTGAGTATATAGATTTATTGTTTAAGCTGCGATATGGATGTGATGAATATAGTGAATTACTCAAGCCTGTTCTTAATTATACATCTATAGCAAGGCTCCTCCATAAAGCTCCAGCAACTGTGAGGTCTCACTGTCTATTAGCATTGAATTTAAAGAGATAGCATCTTAATTCTAAGCCTAAGAAACCCTTAAAATTTTAGCAGCATCATATTAAATATCTAATTAATGATAAGACTCTTAAATACTGGGCTCATTTCTCTCTAGCCTAGAGGGCTGTGATGTTTCATCGCCAATTTCCTGAGCTTCACATCTCTGCTTAATCTATAGCGAACATATATAAAAAGTATGGAATATCTTACAAGACAGTCAATCGCATTTAGAGAGTAATTGACTTTAAAGTTCCATTTTATAAGGATAATTTAAATTATATATTCGATTAAATGCAGAGGGCTTAAGAGCATAATATAAAGTTCATACAC
>ARYC01008307.1:0-17008 GCA_000711775.1 Oxytricha trifallax
CATCTTCTTCCTCTTCATCGTAATCTAAGTCATCTTCTCTTAATGTCATTGAAACTTCGAAAAATATTCGCTTTCAGCTTCTGATCTTCTTGGCGTCAATAATATCGCAACTAAAAATGCTGTTGCTAGAACCGCGTCCACCTCTGTCCAGAATACTGTAAAGCTGGAAATCACTTTGAGAGAGGTAAGTCCCCCATATTTAGCCCAAATTTTGAAAATTAGAGATTTTTAATAAATTAAATTTAACATGGGCTTAATTAATAAGTATTAGATTAAAATTAATTAAGACAACTTTGATCACTTTTCTTTATAAATTAAATCTATTGGTAGAAACTTTAATATATCTGATCATTAAAACTATAAAATTTTTAATTTGTAAAATTTAATTTATTAAAAATCTCTAATTTTCAAAATTTGGGCTAAATATGGTGGACTTACCTCTCTCAAAGTGATCTCCTGCTTGACAGTATTCTGGACAGAAGTGGGCGCGGTTCCGGCAACAGCATCTTTAGTTGTGATATTATTGACGCCAAGAAGATCAGAAGTTGAAAGCGAATATTTTTCGAAGTTTCAATGACATTAAGAGAAGATGACTTAGATTACGATGAAGAGGAAGAAGATGGAATTAAGACAGTGCAAGACTCCATATTCATGCTTTTTCAAGATAAATTTTGCATTTGATTTACATATTTACTCTTAAAAGACTCTAATCGCTTTAAGTAAAGCCAGTAGTTTAGCACTCTACTAATATAAATTAACCAGTCTAAAAAATAAATTTAGACTGAAACTTAAACCTCTCTCACCTAAAACTTTTTACTTTTTAACTTTTTATAGGTACTTTTACAGAGAAAGCAGAGAACAGTAAATAGTAGTACTGCCCATTTACTTTATTTTATCAGTTAACTACTGGTAAGGTAATTAAGCTAGGCTTTATTTCTATTATTTTTCTCCCTTTTTAAAAATTTTTGAGAGACTAGTAGCAGCACAGCAAATAAAATTACTTTTAACTGCAAAAATCCCAGCAGCTCTTTCCTAGAGTTTATCTCTAGGACGGGGTTGCACTCTTGTTCAAAGGAATTGTTTGATTATTGGTCTGAGTTAAGTTAGGGAATCTGTATTATTGCTAAGGTAAAATTTTTGAAATCGAAGTCAGTTCATTTTCTTGAAATACAAAAACGTAATGTATATTAAAATCGAAGCAATTAAAAAACATTCTTAAATTAAAAGTAATTTGTGTTATTTTGTAAATCCACTCTTACAGTCTACTTGATTTCCACTTGTATTATAGTTATCTATTCGAATATTGTCACTAATCGGTAGTATCCTAGCTTCTTAGATGTATGCGTCCACCAGCATCTCGGTTTTATCACTTTCCAACTAGTTTATTTGTACCACTTCCGGATTTTTGTGAGAATATCGTGTTCATCTACCGAACTTTTGTTAATAACAGTATACTGTTCTTCAACACACACTTCTGTAAAAAAACAGAATCGCAATTATATGAAATTTTTTTCATATATAAATTGTTGGTGCAGCTAGATATCTACCTTATTATTCATGAATATTTCATTTTTTGCTAAAATTAAAACACTCTCAACAAATATTAATTCTCTGTAAAGAAATAAGTTTCTGCAAAAGCAGAAACATTTTAGCAAAAAGTGAAATATTCATGAATAATAAGGTAGATATCTAGCTGCACCAACAATTTATATATGAAAAAAATTTCATATAATTGCGATTCTGTTTTTTTACAGAAGTGTGTGTTGAAGAACAGTATACTGTTATTAACAAAAGTTCGGTAGATGAACACGATATTCTCACAAAAATCCGGAAGTGGTACAAATAAACTAGTTGGAAAGTGATAAAACCGAGATGCTGGTGGACGCATACATCTAAGAAGTTAGGATACTACCGATTGGTGACAATATTCGAATAGATAACGATAATACAAGTGGAAATCAAGTAGACTGTAAGAGTGGATTTACAAAATAACACAAATTACTTTTAATTTAAGAATGTTTTTTAATTGCTTCGATTTTAATATACATTACGTTTTTGTATTTCAAGAAAATGAACTGACTTCGATTTCAAAAATTTTACCTTATTATTAATCTTATATCTTTCTTTTAATCAGTATTTCCACTAAAATTACAGAGCCTCACACTTATAAAACTGAGAGTGATGTTTGTTACAGTCATAAGGAAATGATAGGAAATTTTAGGGAAACTTCCTAATTTGTTTCCAGTCATTACACTACAAATTATTCCTGCTTTTTACATAAAATGTAGAAATAACTACTGCTATTATTAAAGCAGGCTATTTAGTAGAGCTAGCTGTAATCCTCACATATATTAATCTTAAATTCCAGATTATAATTATAAAATTTTACTAAAGATGCAATGGAATCCAAAGCAAGAGAACTGAGTAATTGCTATTATGAAGTTGAATCCCAGCAAAATAAAGGATTGGACAACGCAAACTTGGACTACTATGAATTAAGGTACAGAAGTAGTGAGAACCTCAGTTAAATCTAGTTTTTTAGATTAAAAACCAAAGATCAAAGAAATTTTGCTTATCTTCTTGAGTTCTTGAACTTTAAACATTTATACTATTTCATGACTAAGGTTGAGTATGATGATAAAGACTATTAAATTCAGTCAGACGAGAAGGTCGAGAAGTATCTAAAGAAGACTTATAAAAACTGGATGATTAAAATACACTTTGGCATTAAGAGATACCTCGAAATGACTGTCAATGAATCTTAACAAACAACGTGATCAAGAAAATCGCTCCTAGCAAAACCCTTCCAGCCAACTATTAAAACAGTTTATTTGAAGGATCATAAATCAAGCCAGTATTTATCAATAAAAGTATCAAACTTCTAGTTGGGTACATTGATAGAATTAAGCTGTTTAGATATAAAGTATCTGAGAACTCTGAAAGCTGGTACGAGGTTGGGGTAAATCTGATCCTTACTTAGAAATCTCTAAATGAAATGGAATCAAATAACGATTTCTAAAGGGATAGATTTTTATTCTATCCCTACCCTCACACAAATGTCATTGCTAAGAAGTGATGGATTTATGACGAAAATGATAATATTATTGATAAGTACACTGAGCAGGCAAAGAAAAAGAAAACAGGGTCGCCCGTTCCTTCAGAGAAGGGAGAATTAGATGCTTTGGAGAAGAATTAAGAATAAATATAAAAAGACTAGGAAGAAGATGATGCTGGAAAAGAAGAGTAAGATAAGGATATTGCAGAGGATGCTAAGAAAATGGAAATATTGATAACATTTCATTGATACTTTAAATATAAGTTAGCTTAATAAGTTAATCGCATTAAATATCTACTCTAAATTTTTATGCATCGTACCCTGATCAAATTTCTAGCTTTACTTTGTTTTCCAAAATAAATTCAAAACTTTGGAAATCAGCAAGCATATCTTGCTTTTTTCATTTGAACTTCCTTGAATTTATCCCACTATCAATTTGTGATTATAATTTTTCTCTTGTTCTCTAGTACTCATACATTCCTCTCTATTAGATAAGTGGGATCACATTTATCTGTGGAGATTTAAAAATGCAAAACAGTACTATGAACAATCATATTCTTAAAATAATTCATCCTTACTTAAACTTAAATTAATCATATAAGGTGATGTTTGTTACAGACACATTAAAAATACTACTCAAACAAACAGAAGTCCTTTATAATGGACACCGATTCCGGTACAAGATAGTAGGGAAACTTATACATATTAAATAAGATGGTGGTTAATTAAAATTATTCAATTATTTTCGTTTAATTTTTGTTCTTCAAGAACGAAGAATTTCAGGAATCTTCCTTCTTTGGATAAGTGGACTTTAGACTTCAGGAATTGGACTCGTCGTCGCTCTCGTAGTCGTGAAGAGTTAATGTGTCAATTTCCACTGAGTCTCTCTAATGCTCGAAGAAAGGATCCATGTGCAAGGACTGAATTAAAGATCTGTGCAAAGGGTCAGGAGTCAACAGGTTTCTAATGATGACAAACCACTGACCATCCAACTTAGGATTAAGTATCTCAAAAGGTCTATTCAAAGCCCCAAAACCCTTTCAGTATTTTGATTGAGTTTTTGAGTGATAAAATAGACTATTAGTGCATACTTTATTAAGGTTTTAATAGGGTTTATGTAGGAGTTTAATGTTTAAATATTAGTAATTTAAGTGAGTATATGCGAGGTTTGGGGTCTGTTTATGACACTGAGTATATAAATTTATTGTTTAAGTTGCGATATGGATGTGATCAATATAGTGAATAACTCAAGCATATTCTGAATTATACGTCTAAAGCAAGGCTACTCCATAAATCTCCAGCAACTGTGAGGTCTCACTGTCTATTACCATTGAATTTAAAGAGATAGCATCTTGATTCTAAGCTTAAGAAACCCTCAAAATTTTAGCAGCATCATATCGATTATCTTATAAATGATAAGACTCTTAAATACTGGGCTCACTTCTCTTTAGCCTAGAGGACTATAATGTTTCATCACTAATTTCCTGAGCTTCACATATCTGCTAAATCGATAACTAACATATATTAAAAAAACGGAATATCTTACAAGACAGTCAATCGCATTAAGAGAGTGATTGACTTTAATGTTCCATTTTATAAGACTAATTTAAATTATATATTCGATTAAATGCAGAGGTCTTAAGAGCATAATATAAAGTTCATACACGCTGATGAGGCAGTATTTACATTCAATACCTTTATATCAAGGTCTTGGTACAAGAGGTATAGTAATATAGAAGTTTATGACTAAAATGTTAAGGTGTAAACTCATGCTATTCTTGGTGGAATAAGTGAAGATAGTGGCCTCGAGACTTATGTTATTCACCCTCGTTCTATAAAGACTGAATAATATATTAAGTTCTTGCAATAACTCAGAGATAAGTACGCTGACTAAGAGATTATTCTATTCGTTGATAACTTGTCAGTTCATAAAACTAAAGACTCAAGGAAGGAATATGAAAGGCTAAATATAACACCTGTATTTAATGTTCCTTACAGCCCTTAGTTCAATGGAATTGAATTATATTGGGGGTTATTGAAAGGTCATTATAAGAAATTGCTGCTCTACCATATGATGCATGATTTAAAGATAGATACAGTCGATTTTATTAAGAGTGCTGTTAAGAGAGTCAGCGATGAGAAAGCTAAAAGTATGCGCAAGAGAAGGGAGATTTTGTTTATAAAACCCCATAGATCAATTAAGAAGCGAGTATTGGAGTTAAGACCAATTAGATTTAAAATTAATTATAATTGGCTAATATTATAAATAATTAGGCTAAAATCAAAAATACACACTCTGATTGGATTACTTTATAAGGACAATTAATCGAGCCAATAGTTTTAATAATTAGCCCAAACATTAAAATTATAGGCCAATAATAATTAATTCTTAATTTAATTGTTCTAAACCCCAATTCTCATGTCTTAATTGATCAATGGGATTTTATAAATAAGTATTAGATTTAAACGAATGAATAAGTTCACATATTAAATTTGCCCGTAAAGGAATTTGGCTTCTCTTTCTTTTCTTCCTCTTAAGGTTTGCTTGAGCCCATGTTTATTCTCTTAGTGCCAGCCCCTGCATCTATGTTCATCTCGTCTGGCTTTAAAAATCTTTGAAGAGTCTCTTACTCAATTCATGCTTTACTTGAGACTTTCCTCTCTGTTAAATTTGCTGGCTCTTTCATCAAGTATATAGCAGTACCAGGTTTTTCTATAAAGTTAGAAGACTAAGCTTACTTGAGATGAAACGATGCTTTTGAAGTTCCTACAGCCAGGTATCACTTATTTTAATACCTTGCTTCTCTTTTTCTTCAGGAGAGATGCTGTATCGTTTCTTATGAGCTTCTTAAATAACTTCATTTAAGTACTCAGGTTTCAGAGTAGCAAGAACACCAAAGAAGAAGTTTCTTCTGGCAACTTATTAGAGAGCTGTAGCTTTGATGGAAGGTAGAGAGCTAAGTCCGGATCACTCATAGCATCGTCATATAGGTTAGTCACTGATATTCAGGGTAGTTAGGAATTTCAATCATCCTTATTTCATTAGACTTAAAAGCTTTTTTCTCTTCACTCAGTAAGGCTTTTAAGATGATATTTTTGTTCCCTCCTGTGTTCGCAAGAACAATTCAACTATTATTGATTTATTAATCTTACTTAAGCTCTTACTTTGCTATACCAAATATCTATAAAAGTCCTCTTTACTTCGAAATTTTCCTATTAAATTTTGAGATAAATTCTCTTCATTGCATCATTCAAAGACTCCATCTTGCTTCCTCTTTCTAGAAATGTTAATGAAATTTAAAATTATGGATATCCATTCTAAGTTTATTAAAATCTTACTACTAAATAGGGAGGACCTACTGGAGGTCAACCTTAATAAGATATACGGAGAAGCATTGAAAAACTTGCTCCAAGTTTCACAGATTGATTTCCATTTTTATCAATCTATCTCCATTAAATTGCTCCTAATAATGTTTAATTATTTTAGGAGGTCCTCCAAATTAAGTTCAAACATGATTTGGAGGACCCCCTAGAGAACAAAACTTCATTAAGAGTATTTTAATCTACTAAAATGTATAAAATTCTCACAAAATATGTCAACTTACAGTTTTTATGGTAATTAATTTTCTTACCTCTCAGCAAAGAATCTACCAGAGTGCCTTATACTCTCCTATTATAGATTATCAAGGTATATTATATCATTATTATAATAAAATATATCAGCAAACTAAAATGAGCGCTAACCTGTTAAGAAGAGCGGCATTACTTGGATCAAGTCAATAAAAGTTATCATTCCAGCAACCAAGAAAAGTAGAGACCAGAGACGCTTGTACTCAATGGGAGCCTACTTATGACAACTTTGACCAATCTAGCTTTGAGATTTAAATATAAGCTAAGAAGAAGGTTATCAAAGAAGCTGTGCAAATTGAGGAAGAGGTTAAACAACCCGCCATAGAGCATTAATAAATACAAGCCAAAGTTGACTATTAATGCAAAGAATGCAATAAAGTTTTCCCTTACAAGTCAACTTATAAGAGACACTTGAGAGATATATACAACGATATGCCAAGGTTATATCTCAAGCAATAAAAGAAAGATGGGAAGTATGCCTGCGAGTTCTGTGAGAAGCCTATTTCCCATACTAGAGACCTTAAAGTGCACTTAAAGAAAAAGTACAATTAAAGTTTTGTCTTTATTCATCAACCTACAAGGAATAGATTCCTCTAAAAGAGAAGATCAAGAAACCCAGTGGAGTCTCTTCGAGTTGAAGTGTACAAGTAAGTTAAAATGAAGAAAGCAGTCAAGAACTTTCCAGTCTCTGAGATCAATAAAATCATGGTTAAAATAGAGGCAATGAAGATTCCCATATTAAAAATTATTGACTTAGATTCTTGCCTAGAAAGCTACCTCACTCTTGAAGAAAAAATAGAGAAGAGAGTAATTACAGATGACTAATATGCTTACAAGATATATCATTTCAATTACTTCCTTGCTGATGACAAATTCCAAATGGAATTTGCTAATGAGTATTATGCTCTTAAAAGGCAAAGTAAAATGAGTGCAGGCATATCATCTAGCTTGATGCTATTTTACTTGGTAAAGATCATGTAGCCTTCAGGCTTCCTTTACTTGAAATGACCTACAGAGAATTCTAATCTGACAATAGATGTCAGAGATAAATTAGCTAGATAGTATAGTAGATAGTTGAAGGAATTGAAGAACTTCACAAGCTAGGTTATGTTCATAGAGACTTAAAGCCAGAGAACATCATGATGAACTTTCAGGTTCTTAGAGTTTATATTATTGACTTCAACAGAGCTCAAAGAGTGCAAGCCTCTACATAAGGAAATGTATACGGCACTCCTGGATATTTCCCAGAGAGAGAGGATTGGAGAAATGGAGACATTTAATGGGATATCTGGGCTCTAGCAGTAATAATATTGTAGGAATACATTCGATTTTGGAAAATAAATTTAAATTAAATCAATTAAATATTAAAATCATGGCAGTTATCAAATCCAAAGTGACTCAAAATTGAAAAATAAATGGATTGTACGGTAGATCCCGCAATTTTAGCTGGACTTAACTATTGGCAATATTACTGAATCATCCCAGGAAGCGAGATATTTTGATTTAGCTAACTCCCAAAAATAGTATAATGGGTTTTTCTCGCTTGGGCGATGAGATAAATTCATTATAGCAATGATAACCACCGTCTCATTTTTAATGCGCTATCCAGAGAGTATAATATTGTCATGGTTTGGAGTCATTTTCCAAAAACATAACTGAAGGTAATTAATAATTAATTAATTTTAATTTTAATTCATTTTCCCAAATCGAATGTATTCCTACAATAATAGAGAGCGACATGCCAAGAAACGATTACTTAAGCTGCAGAGGTAGAGAGATTCTAAGCAAAGAATCAAACAATATCTCGATAAAAATAAAATAAATGGAGGTCTCAGAGAACTTGCATACTCAACTATAATCAAGCCAAGCTAAGAGAATTAACAAACAATAGAAACAATCAAACATCAAATTAGAAAGATAAAATTCAGAGAACTGCCACATGACTCTAAACTTATGTTTGTGTGAAATATTTTAAAAAATCGCTTGTATACTCACTTAAAATACTAATATTTAAACATTAAACCCCTACATAAACCCTATTAAAACCCTAATAAAGTATGCTCTAATAGTCTACTTTTATCAATCAAAAACTAAATCAAACTAATGAAATAGTTTTGGGGTATTGAATATGCATCATATGCTTAACGATAAGAATTCCTGAGAATTACGGTGGATATTCTCGCTGTTTAGCTCTATATGTTCTCCGTAATACTAAATATGTTGATGGACAACTCTATCTTCTCAGTGATCATAGATCTCGGTTGCTTGATATAAACTGAGATGCGCAAAAATGTTGAATTACTCCTTTGAGAAAAGCTATCATTAGAGATGCCCACGATTGTTTTCTCTCTTGTACTTATAATAAAGTAAGTTTAGTTTAAAATTGCAATTAATAGACTTACATATAAACGATTGCTTTGGTGTTACACTCATACTCCCGTTAATAAAATATAGCAACAGTTCTTTTATGTCAGTATTTTCTATAAATATAGCTAGAAATGCAAATATTTACGCACGATCTATATCAGTTATAGTTTATTTACCTTGTTAGATTTATTAAAAAATATAATTTTTTTACGGGATTTATCACCTTAGAGTGGTGCGTTCCTATTTTAAAATTGATGCTTTAATTAATGTGTATTTAAAAGTTTATTCAAATTATAAATTTTTGAATGTCTATCTTAATATATTTATAGAAAATACTGACATAAAAAAACTGTTACTATATATTGTAACGGGAGTATGAGTGTAACAACAAAGAAATTGTTTATAAGTAAGTCTATTAATTGTCGCGGGAATCTCTAATCAAGACCTCAAAACCCCTTTGTGAGGTTTAAAAGTGCTTTGATTTGTAGGTATAGTTGGGGTCTTGTTGAGGTTAGTAGAAAATTGGGCCAATTTGCAAAATGAGAAATAGAAATTAGCGAAATTTAGGGTCTATTTATGATGAGTAATATTTAGAATTATTGCTTAAGCTTAGGTATGGTACAAGTATTAATATAGACCTAGTCATACCTGTAATGAATTATGCAGATATAGCAAAGCTCCTGTGCAAGAGTGTTTCAACAGTTAGGCATCATTGCTTGTTGGCTGTTTAGCATTATAATTCAGGCACTTGAAAGCATCCTGCAAGAAAATAAAAGTTCTCACAGCACCATATTGACTACTTCTGTGATTCGAAGACTTTAAAGTATTGGGCACACTTTCCACTAGACTAGCGAGCTGTGATGTTTCATCGCAAGTTTCCTGACATGCGTATCTCTCCATAAACTATAGCCAACATTTATAGAAAAAATGGTATTACTTTCAAGACTGTCAACAGAGTGAAGAGAGTGATTGATTTTACAGTGCCATTTTATAGTAATAATTTAAACTATATATATGATTAAATGCAGAGAGCTATTACAATAACATCAAATTCATACACGCTGATGAAGCTGTGTTTACCTTCAACACCTTTATTAATAAATCTTGGTATAAGAAGTATGATAATATAGAAGGCTACGATTAGAAAGTAAAGGTTGTAACACATGCAATTTTAGCAGGTATTAGTGAAGACTCTGGCTTAGAAAGTTATGTTATACACCCTCGCTCTATTAAGCGAGAGCAGTACATAGAGCTCCTACATAAGTTGAGAGAAAAATACAAAGATTAAGAAATCATCCTGTCTGCTGACAACCTCTCAGTTCATAAGACTAAGGAGTCTAAGAAAGCTTATGAAGAGTTAAACATAACTCCTGTATATAACGTTCCCTATAGCCCACATTTTACTAGAATCGAATTGTATTGGAGTTAAATTAAGACTCACTAAAAGAAACTGCTGCTGTATCACCTTATGAATGACTTGTCCATCAATACAGTAGACTTGATTCAGAGAAGCTGCAAGAGAGTAAGCATAGATAAGGCAACAGTTTGTGCGAGAGAAGGAAGAATGAATGTTTATAAATAAGTTTTAGATTTAAATGGATGAATAAGTTCACATATTAAATTAACCCAGAAAGGCATTAGGCCTCTCCTTCTTCTCCTCTTCTTATGGCTTGCCTGGGCCCATATTTCCTCTCTTAGTGCCAGCTCCTGCATCTATGTACATTTCATCTGGCTTTTAAAAATCTTAATAAAGTCTCTTGCTCACTTCATGAATAGTCTATGACTTTCTCTCTCTGTGAACCTTTGCATGTTCTTTCATTAGGAATATACCAGTTCCAGGTTTCCCAACAGGTCTCACTTATTAGTATGCCTTTCTTCTTTTAATCTTCAGGAGAAATAGAGTAGCGTTTCTTGTGAGCTTCTTCAATGATCTCTCTGAGATAGCTCTCTCTTATAGTGCCAAGAACACCAAAGAAGAAGCTCTTTTCTGGAAGTTTGTTAGACAGTATTTTCTTGGTAGGAAGATAAACTTCCAACTCTTCATCTTTCATCGCATCCTCGTAGAGATTAGTGACTGAAATCTCTGGGTAGTTTGGTATTTCTATCACTTAATTTCATTGTTTGTGAAGGCGTTCTTCTCATCACAGAGTATCGCTCTTAGAAAAGAGATTTTGGTACATTACATCGTTGGAAGGAATAAACCCACTATAGTATATGATTAAGTATAAGTCACATGCTTACCATGCTAAGTGAGGTATCGATAAAGATCTTCCTTGCTTCTAAATCTTGAGATCATTTCTTAAGCTTCAACCCTCTTCATTGCAGTACTTATAAATTCCATCCTTGTTCCTTCTCTTCTTATTGAATTTCAAATTTTAATATATAGAGTTCTGGATCCTTCTGCTTAAATCTTAGTATTAAATATGGGCATCATATAGGAGGTCAACCTAGTAAAGATACATGGAGAAAGCTGGCAGAAGCTATAACAAACTTCAGAGATGGAGCTCAATTTATATAAATTTAGTCCCATTAAATTAGTACTAATTTGTTTAAATTTAATTAGTACTGGTACTAATTCCGTTTAATTTTAATTGGCACCAATTTAATAGTACCAAAACTTAATTAGTACCTAGTTTTAACTAATGAGGTTTTAATGGAAAAGTTCCAAATTGGTTAAAATCCTAATTGGTACCAGTACCAACCTGAACTTTATCTAAGTTGGTACCAATATTCAAAATATTAAGCATAAAATTAGAAAAATTATAGTTATAAACTAAGCATAAATATGATCTCTAATACTTCAAAATCAATCATTATTGTTGCATTGACAACTCCTGTACAGAGTAACTATAACTAGAGAGGTTATTAGAGCTTTATAATAGAAATATAAATTGAATTAAAACATGGCGGCTAACTTAATTCGAAAAGGAGTTTCTCTTAGCAGTGGATAATCATAGCTAAACTTTGGCTCAACCAAAAGGCCAATAGTTATTTATGTTGAGAGGGAGGTAGAGCTAAGAGCTCTTGAGTTTGAATCAGAGGTCTTCAAAATAGAAGTATATAACTTAAAGGAGATAGCAGAGATAGGACTTTAAACATAATTGAATATGTTGAGGACCTAAAAGAACAACAACCAATCGAAAAGATAAAAACATTTTTATGTGAAGACTGCTAGAATCATTTCTCAACAGAACAAAACTTGAAGAGACACCTTAAAGAGGTACACTCTGGCAAAGCCAAGATATATTTCAAGCATAAAAAAGTGGATGGAAGGTACTAATGCACAACTTGTATTAAGTCATATACTCACTCTGCAAAAGTTAAGAAGCACATGCAAAAGCATCACCTCAGTGAGTTCTTGATTTAAGATAAAGAGACATAAAAACTTGTGCCAGCTAAAAGAAAATCAAATACTCCGAATCTTAAAGAGACTTACAGGAGAACCTCAAGAGACAGAAAAGATAAGAATCGATGAACCAACCTGCAGGCAATACAATTCTAGCATGCTTCCAAGCAAAAGCTATGAGCATTCCTGCATTGAATGCAATTAATCTAAGTGGTTGTATCGAGAATTACTTGCATATAAGTGTTCCTAACAAAGCAAAGCTTATAGTGGTCGATGAGTATGCATACAAGGTGTACCCTTTCAGCTATCTCCTTAAGAACGAGCAATACTAAAATGAGTTTGCTAACGAATATATGATTCTTAGAGAGGCATAGAGAAAAGATTGCAAGAACTTGCTTAAGCTAGATGGTGTCATTTTAAGCTATGGTTCTATCGCACTAAGACTTAAGAAATATGAAATGACTTTGAGAGATTATTTATATCATAACAGATACCCAGATGATTTAAATGATATACTATCAGATATGATAAAGGGTATCAAGGAGTTGCATGAACTAGGATAAGTTCATAGAGATTTGAAACATGAAAATGTAATGCTGAACCTCCGCCCTTTAGAAGTCGTAGTTATCGATTTCAATAGAGCCTTAAGATAAGAGATAGTAACTTTATCAAAGGTTCATGGCACTTCTGGCTACTTCACAATAAGAGAAAAGTGGACGAATGGATCAGTTTAGTGGGATGTATGGGCAGTAGCTAATATAACAAAAGAGAGTGACATGGAATGCATGTCTTACTATGGTACCAAATAAGAGAAATAATCAATAAGTTTAGCGAGTAAGCATATAAAACAGGACGATATTTGCAAAGAAATCAAACAGATTGTATACATGATAATTGTAAGGACACCATCATATCCAAGATAATCCTTAGACGATTTACTTAAACCACTATAGAGAGCAAGATTCAAGAGATACAATAAAGACAAGCAGATAAAATTTGTTTGAGTTAAATCGCCTAATAATTATTAAATATACTAAAAATTCACATAAAACCTGCACTTTCTCTACTAGCCCCAATAAGACCCCCAACCATACCATAAAAATCAAAGCTCATATAAACCTCATTAAGGGGTTTTGAGGTTTTGGATGTAGTTTCTCTCAAAGACCTAAAATTAATATTTTTGAGGAACGCATTATATATAAAGCAGCCGAGTGTATAGAGCACTGATAAGAAAGAGTTCGATATTATTTTTATATTCATGTGATTTATTAGAATTTAAAATAAATGTAATTTTGACTTAATAAAATCTTTGAGTTGTCCATAAACTTTACCAGCTGCTATCACTAAGCTTTGATTACTCATTTGTCATTCTCAGCGGCGGCTTTGAACATAGTCTTTATTTGGATTAAAGCTGTCATTAATGTCTTTATATAAATTTCTGGCATTTTTGACTATTAGTTTTGCAAACGAATAAAGGGTCAAAACTTCGAATTAAGGACTCCTCAGTGGCACCAAGCGATTCTCCATACAAGACGCAGGGAGATGGAACCTCCCAATCAGACAAGTGTTCAGAGAGCAGAGATAATGAAGTATTTTTATTTTCTTACTGTATCTTGTCGCATTACCCAAAACTTTGTTGCACATTTCTCAATCTTTTGATATAGATCTAATGACTGCTTTGCTTAAAGTGGCTGTATCCTCTGCTCATTTAAAGCCATTTTTCATTCTATGTTGGCTTGATTTCCAATGAGTTACAGAAGAGGAGCCTCTGCGATTTGCTGTTTGCACCATAAGACTTCCTCTGTTGATTGAATGCTTTTTATTGAAGCTGAAATGATTCATTAACCTTTTATTTTCTGTCAAAAATTTATGAAAATGAATAATCAATAATTTAATCACTCTATTTTAATCTTAATTTTTAAAAAATATATTAAAACAGCATCTATCTCAAAATTTCATCGATTTCGAGATTTGTGCTAATAAACTATAATTAAATTAATCAATAATCAAGATTTTTTTAAATAAGTTGAAATTTAAATTTAAATTTATAATTAATAATAGCAATAGTAAATGTAATAATCAAAAATGGAAAACTAAAAAAACGTTATTATTTCTCCATTCTCCTTCATACTTAGCTCCATTAGCTTGAGTGTAATTTTTCTTGTGTTTTTCTTTGTCTTCAGTTGACTCTTGCTCGCATGTACTTCTCAATCGATCTTGGTGCCACCCCTGTAAAATTAATTTTTAAGATATGTTTTTTGTAACTTACAGTTTAAATGAATGACACTGCACCTTATGATCAGACATGTTTTCATATTCTTATATTCTTAATTTATTTTTTAATACAATTCACTTTATTTCAAAAAAATCGTGAATTAATGGAGTCAATAAAATGAAATTTAGCTTTTAAATTATGAAAGTTCATCTATTAGACTAATATTAATAACAACTGAATAGTTAAAGATATTTAATTAATAAAGCCTTAATATTTATAAATTCTTAATTTAATTTATTTTATTTATGTACTGATAATTTATTTGTAAAATAATTAATAGATGAACTTTCATAATTTAAAAACTAAATTTCATTTTATTGACTCTATTGATTATTGATTAATTTAATTATAGTTTATTGGCACGTATCTCGAAATCGATGAAATTTTGAGATAGATGCTGTTTTAATATATTTTTTAAAAATTAAGATTAAAATAGTGTGATTAAATTATTGATTATTCATTTATTTCTGGAAATTACATCCATTTTTACTCATTGTCCAATGCTGTTGCTTCCCATTCTGGCTGCTTAGAGCTCACCAAAGAATTATTCGTAGCATGTACTCTAAGTGTTGATGCGGCTAGGACGTAAACAGACTCATGTTCTCAGGATCCTTTGATCATACTAAGTAACATAACGAATGGTGGTCTTTTAGACTTTTCATCTAAACAATTAGATTTAGCCAGAGATTTATTTACTAAATTAGCGCTTCAACTCTAAATGCCCTTATTAGGTTATGAGAAAGTGTAATGCCAACCTGCAAGGAATGATAAAAGCGCGTTAGCATGGAAGTATTGCCAGAGTAGATACCATACATATTTGAAAATACAAACTAGAGAGTGGCAATGGGTAACCTCGCTTTATAAACGCATGAAGCCGAATCAGTATAATCTGTAAATACTATTATCCTGCTTTGATCTCCAATCCATTTGCAATTGCATTCAGCGAACCTGTTAAACCAATTCTGAGTATTTTACAACACTAGGATGTTGTCATGAATTCTTCAATTCCAAATTTCTATATAATAGTGGATAAATACTTAAGAGTGCTCTCCCATGAGTGACAGTAAGTATGATAAATTAATATTATAAAATTAAAAATATTATTAATAAAAAAATTATTAAACTATGTCTCTAATCATTATTTTTAAATCCTAATTTAGGTAGTTGCTTCCGATAAGATAATTTAATTTTCTGGCTATTTATAAATTAAAGGCTTTTAAAATATACTTGAATTTTATTTAATTTAAGCAAACTTATTAATCGCAAAAAATTAATCTTTTATATAATTTACTGTCATATTCAAAACCCCAAACCCCTTAATGAGGTTTATAAGTGCTTTGATTTGTAGGGAATTTGTTAGGGGTTGGGGTTATAATTAAATGCGAGACAAAAATAGCAAGCTTTTGGGGTCTATTTATGATGAAGAGTATATAGATTTAGTGTTCAAACTGCGATATGGAGTTGATATATACAGTGAATAAATCAAACCAGTACTAAACTATAAGTCTATTGCGCTACTCATAAAACGAAGTCCATCAACTGTTCGTTCCCACTGTCTTATAGCACTATAATTAAAGAAATAGTAGCAAAATTCTTAGCCTAAGAGGTAGTCAAAGTTCTATAGAAGCATATTGACTATCTTATTAATGATAAAACTTTGAAGTATTGGGCTCACCTCTCTTTAGACCAACGACCTACTATGTTTCATCGCCAGTTCCCTGAGTTGAAGATCTCTGCTTAGTCTATAGCCAACATCTATAAACGAAAAGGTATTTCTTACAAAGGTGTTAATCGTATCAAGAGAGTGATTGATTTCACTCTGCCATTTTACAACAATAACCTAATATATTTATAATTAAATGCAGAGAGCATAATAGAAAAATATTAAGTTTATTCATGCTGACTAGGCTGTGTTTACTTTCAACACTTTTATCTAGAAGTCTTGGTATAAGAGGCATAGTAATATAGAAGTATATGACTAGAAAGTCAAGGTATAAACAATGGCAATTCTAGGAGGTATTAGCGAGGATGCTGGTTTAGAAACTTATGTTATTCATTCTCGCTCTATTAAGACAGAGCAGTATAATAAGTTCTTAGAGCAGCTAAGAGAGAAGTACCCTGAATAAGAGATTATACTATTCGATGATAATCTTTCTGTTCATAAGACTAAAGAAACAAGGAAGAGTTATGAGCAACTTAGAATAACGCCAGTGTTCAACGTACCTTACAGTCCATAGTTTAATGGAATTGAGTTCTACTGGGGTACATTAAAAGGTCATTACAAGAAACTGCTGCTATACCACTTGATGCATGACCTACCTATCGATACAGTCGA
>ARYC01008308.1:0-22553 GCA_000711775.1 Oxytricha trifallax
AAAATGGTTAATTTCTCACCTATATTTAGAGCTGGTTCGTCTCTTAGCACTCTTATTTCTTCTCTAACAGTCTTTAAACCTCCCTTGAAACTTGTAGGCTTGGAAAGCTCTCATTTAAGCTCTCAATTATAGAGGCAGTTTTATTATTTTAAATTCAAATTTAAATATGAGCGATAACATTTTAAGAAAAACAACAGCACTTCCATCAAACTAATTGAGACTTACTTTTGGTAGCAATAAAAAGTGTGATGGCTGTGAGATGAACTCTTATAAGGAACTACCGGAGCTATCACTTGAGGTCTCTGTTATTAAAATAGAAATTAATAATAGAAAATAAATGGCAAACAAGTGTGTGAGAGACAGAGAGGAGGAGAAGGTATTAATGAAATGCCTATACAAACTGAAGAAGTAGAAGTATACTTTTGTGAATAGTGAGAGAGACTTCGCTCATAAATCTAGTTGGTATAAGCATATGAAAGAGCATAGAGAAGCCAAGCCAACTATATACTTAAAGCACGATAAAATCGACGGAAAGTATGATTGCTTCGAGTTGCATAAGCAGTATGCTCATACGAGAGATTTAAGGAAGCATCTCTTAAAAGCTCATAAAAAAGATTTAGAAATTGAAAAGCATGATGATGAATTGAAGCTACTAAACAAAAGAAAAGCAAGAGAATCTTCGAAACTTGTAGAGCTTGAACAAGCTAGTTAATCAGAATATGTGAGGAAATCACGCAACCTACTAGCATCCGAAATCACAAAGATCATGATTAAAATTCAATATAAAAAGATTCCTGTTCTTGCCTAAATTGACCTAGACACTTCACTTTAAAGCTACCTTATATTAGAAGACTCCTTTGATAAGAAAGTTATCAATGATCATCAATACGCATACAAGGTGTATCCCTTCAACTATCTCTTAAGTGATGATAAATACTAGATGGAGTTTACAAATGAGTATCAAGTACTCACTCAAGCAAAGTTCAAAGAGTGTAGCTACTTAATAAAGTTAGATGCTGTTCTCCTTGCCAAGGATCATGTTGCTTTCAGACTCCCACTCTATGAAATGACCCTAAGAGATTTCATTACAGATCAAAGAAATCATAAGTAGCTTGGATTAATAGCAACTCAGACCATACTAGGTATAAAAGAGCTTCACATGTTAGGGTTTGTTCACAGAGATTTGAAGCAAGAAAGTATAATGATAAACTTCTCGCCAGTAAGAGTAGCAATAATCGATTTCAATAGAGCATAAAGAGTGGAAGTATCAAGGCTTGGAACTGTAATGGGAACTCAAGGGTACTATCCAGAAAGAGAAGACTGGAGAGATGGTGACTTTTAGTGGGATGTGTGGGCTTTAGCAGCAATAATAATAGAGTGCGATATGCCTCGCAACGATTAATACTCTACAAGGTGTGAGAAGGATGCTAAACAAAGAATAAAGCAATTTATTGACAGAACAAGAGTATCTCAATCAATGAAACAAATGGCAGAGTCAATAATAATAAAACCAAACTCAAGATCAGAACATATCAATAGAGCAGATAGAGTTGTGGTTAAGTAAGATAAACTTCAGACCTCTACCACATGATCCTAAAGTGCATTTTGAGTGATTAAATTAAATACATTTACTATAAATTTCACATTAAAACCTATTAATAACCCCAACCCCTAACAGATTCCCTACAAATCAAAGCACTTATAAACCTCATTAAGGGGTTTTGGGGTTTTGAATGACTTTCTATTCCAGATGCAAAATAAACTTGGACAGTTTGAATTTGTGTTCATCTCAGAGGAAAGAAAAAGCTTAAATTAAATATGTCATTCAATATATATTTATTTTTACATATTAAGCGGCTAACTATCTAAAATTTCAAGTTTAACTCTATTTAATACACTAAATTATTTTATATATAATCTAGAATGATGTCCAGTGGCGAAATTGGATTAGATGGAAATTTTACCCCTTAACTCAGAAGATCCAGTGAACAATCTCAACTACTCCCAGTTGCCAAATCTTCCTTCAAAAAGCAAGAACAAACTCGATTATTAAAATATTATATTGGTCTATCATAATTTTTCTAAAAATTTTAATATGAAATTCTTATAGGATATATTTTGACGATTTAAAAGTTCCACCCCAAAAGAAGATGCCATTTCGTTTAGTGCCTAATGGAAAAGAGTTGAGCAATAATAGAAGGAATTATCCTACAATAATTTATTGAAAAATATAATATATTAAATACAATTTTAAAACTTGAATTAGACAAGATGAAAGAACTATTAATTCACGATTCCGATTGCTAGAGCAGGAAGAGCTTTTCAAGCAACGAAAGCAATATTAAATAATAAAAAGATTAAATATAAGGAAATTTATAGATTGAGTATCTATTGTCAATCCAGTCTTCTAGAAGGAAAACTGCAAATCAAGTTATACCCAAGAAGTTCTTAAAATTTATTTTTGCATTTTAAAATTTTAGATTTAGATGAGAAATTAAAATTTTCTAAGGTGATTTGCTGCTTCAACCAGCTAATGGCAAAAATAAAATGATGAAATAAGCAAGTCTCCGATAGATAGCTATACTTTAATTAAATAGTTATCAGAATAGGAAGTAAATTTTATAGTTAAAATAAGTCCTATTTGATTAATTAGACCTTTATATAAAATTATTTAGAAAACAAATTGATTTTTCAATTGATTTATAATTAGATAACCTTAAAGAACAAAAACATAGATGAATTTTCAGCTCGGGGAAGCAATTACTCTAAAAAACATACAGACTTAAATAAAAATTCACAGTTAAACTATAATTTCAGTTTTTAATAAAAAGCATTGCAAAATACAACAATAAACGCACCTCCCACTCTAACCTAATCTAAATCTCATTAAATTTAGTCTAATGAAATATCTGGATAATCAATCAAAAGCTCTGTAATATCTTATTGTTTTATATATATATATGTTCTGACCGAGACCCCCCCTACCCTACCGCCCCTCCCCCCATAAAAATATATGACCTCCCCCCCCTCCCCCCCCTTTATAATAAATTTTTCAAATTATATGAAAAACATATTCTTATGCTTTGAATCATGATCAATCTTAAAAAAATCTTGCCCTACGGGCAGCTACTGTTATTTATTATTATATTTGATAAGCTTCACTACGTCCGTCGACTTATTTGGATACATGCTTGTATAGGAAAATATTACAAATGAATTTTATTTTTGAGTGTCATTAATTTAATTTTTATTATATCTATTAATATAAACGATCCCAAATTCTATTTAATAATTTTTTATATCTACATTCGTCTTTATTGGGCATAATACTTTAAAATAATATAATAAACATTTACACTTTTGTAAATATTTGTCTTATCATATCTTTATTAATTATGAAAATAATATATTTAAAAATTAAACAATATCTAATTATTTTATTTAATATTTTAATGATTAACAATAGTAGATTAATTTTCTTAATCATTTAATATAAATAAAATTATACCTTTTATCAAAGATTTTTATTTTTCAAATTCATTGATAATTTAATAAGTTCAATTTCTCAAAATATCACAATAAAAAAATAATAAAATTGAGATTTAGCAAACAATAGTAGCTCTATAGATTAGAGCTTGTTCAGTTTGAAAAAATAGTCAATTAAATCTCTCATTATCTTTCCAAATAAAGTTTTTAAATCCTGTTTAAAACATATTAAGTTTATTAAGAAATCTACAGAAAAATAAACGTGTAAGTATTAAATAATGATTAATAGATAAGGCTTATTTTTTCTAGAAGTTTGAGGCATTATGTAATCTTTAAGATTTAGAGTTATTATTTGGAACTGATTTTATCCAAGATAATATAAAGAGGAATTATAATTTTTAATGAGATGAGTTGTGTATGGACCCTAAAAATGAAGTAACTTATATAAATTATAAAAAATGAATTTAATTAATAGTGCTTTAATGAAATGGCTAAGCTATCTTACTAAAATATAAAATGAACTCATTGAATTAAAAATTCTAAATTGTATAAAATAATTTAATTTAAAATTTTCTCTTAAACTATTTAAAAATGATTTCATAATTAATAAAGATATGATAAGACAAATATTTACAAAAGTGTAAATGTTTATTATATTATTTTAAAGTATTATGCCCAATAAAGACGAATGTAGATATAAAAAATTATTAAATAGAATTTGGGTTCGTTTATATTAATAGATATAATAAAAATTAAATTAATGACACTCAAAAATAAAATTCATTTGTAATATTTTCCTATACAAGCATGTATCAAAAAAAGTCGACGGACGTAGTGAAGCTTATCAAATATAATAATAAATAACAGTAGCTGCCCGCAGGGCAAGATTTTCTTTAAGATAGATCATGATTCAAAGCATAAGAATATGTTTTTCATATAATTTGAAAAATTTTATTATAAAGGGGGGGGGGAGGGGGGAGGTCATATATTTTTCATGGGGGGAGGGGGGTAGGGGGGGGGTCTCGGTCAGAACATATATATATATATATATATATAATAAGTATATAATATATATATATATAATATATAAAAGATTGATTTATAAATCTATAAATTTTCTTATGTGTATATATACAATTTTTATAAGCTAGCAGATTAAACAAATAAATGAAAATAATGGAACATTAAATAACTCTGATAATTAGCAGTAATAAATCGAGGAGATAGCTAACTAATCATTATAAAAATTATAATTTGAGGAAGAAAAATCTTATAGTAATGAAATTCAATCAAATTTAGAAACCCCATAAAATAAATATTTGAATAAAATAAAAGACCAATTTAACTATCATAGGTAATATTAGTAAATGATTAAAAAAATCTTTGAAAATTTTAACATACTATTTATAAATCCCAAGATTGATTGCATTTTGAATAAAATGTAGAAAATCTTTTTTAATAAACTTATTTTATCTTAGTAATATTCTGATTGCTAAAAAAATTAATCAGATTTCTTAGTTTAAATTAAAAAATAATCTCCCAACTCAGCTCTTCCTAGAAATTATGGGACTTACGAGGGAAGCTCTGGCAATAAAAGTCCAAATTAGGCTTCAAATAAAAATCTCGCACATTTACAGAAATAAAATTAGGCTTTGGAAAAGCATCAAATTGAATGTTCATTGGGTACACCTTAATCTGCTATGTCTCCATGTAGCTTGCCTAATTACAATGGAGTTGAAAGTCCTTCGAATATTATAAATTTAAATTTAATTTTATTTACTAAATAAAACTGGTTATTCATTTCATAGTGAAGATTGGTAGTTTGTAATAAATCAATGTAAATAGATTTTAAATGGGCTAATTATATTTTAAGTTTTGGCATATTAATAAAACAGTTTATTTGTCTCTTTTTAAAAAATCAATCAAGATGGAATAGACTTATTTTTTACTAATTATGCATAATTGATAAATTTTAATTAAATTTTTCTTCCTTTTATATTTATAAAAAAAATTACAAAGAGAGGATTTCACACATCATTAGTTTTTAAATTAATACCAAATTTTAATTAGTATTTATGAAACATTTAACTTCAATTAAAACATATATTTGAGTAATTGCAATTATATTTTACTATAAAATAGGCAATTTTCTACATAATATAGTATTCTAATTTATCTTTAAAATATTAAAGATGATGTGTTTACTTTGAATCCTTTTCAAAACCTTTTACCTTCTCTATTTATATATAACTTTTTGGGGGGGGGGGAAGTTTCATGCCCCAAAAGGTAGTTTCCTGCCCCAACATAAAATTTTATGTTTTTTGCAATAATTTTATTAGAAATAAATAAATTTCAATTTCAATTATTATATTCATGTACTAAACAACTTTTATTAATTTATAATTTTCAAGGTACGTAATTATTCTTTATCAAATTATATATTATAAACAAGGCTATATAATTTGTTTTTTATTAATAATTGATGTGATTTTCATTGAAATTTGTATTCATTATCAAGGTAGAAATGTTATTTGAAGCTAAATTAAATATAACTATATCATAATTGATGATAGAGATTCTTTTAAAATTAAAAAAATTCCATGTTTTTATGTATGGGGCAAGAAACTTACGAATGGGCAGGAAACTACCTTTTTGGGGGCAGGAAACTACTTTTTTGGGGGCATGAAACTACCTTTTTTGGGGCAGGAAACTTCCCCCCTTGGGTGCATATAAAATTTTGGGGCAGGAAACTTCCCCCCCCCCAACTTTTTATATTTTTTTAAAAATACTATTTTTAAATGTATTGAATAAGAAATATCTATATATTATTATACTACTTCTAAGTTTCAAAATATGAATCTAAAGCTCAATTAGAGAAGTAAATCATTGATACCTTAAAAATAAATAAATAATTAGACAATTTCTGTAAATCAAAATTTAACTGCAATTTATTTAAATAAATTAAAAGTATTTTTGACAGATAATATCAATTTTGAAATAATAAGTAAACCCCCCCCCTCTATAAAACAGTGACATGAAGTTTTATTTAATTATAAAAAAACAAATTAATAACTGCTAAACAAGTCACATCAAAATTCTTAAATCCTAATGAAGTAAAACCACTTCATTCATATTTAAATTATTACTTATTTTTAACTAATTCTAAATAGATTATTATATTAAGCTTAATATAAATAAATCCACATAAAAAAATTGAATTTTTTAAATGAAACATATATTTTCATATCTAAGGCTATCTAATTAATTGTCATTAAGTAACTAATCACAAGATATTAAAGCACAGTTGAAAAATTAACTTGGGAAATCTTTGGAGCTTGATGCTGCTAGTAATGAATTAATAATTTAATCTTTTTAATAAGTGTATTTATATTATATTTTAAATTAAATTTATTATATATTTACCTTTTTTTTAAATTATTAAATGTTTATTATTTATAGTAAGTTTTTCTTTAGTATGTTATATTAAATTAAGTTTGATCAGTTTTTTATTAAAAAAAAATTAATTAAATCCTAAAATCTTATTTTTGGATAAGATTACGATTAATTTCCAAATAAAATTAAAAATAAAAATAAGAAACAATTTAAGACTTTTTAAACAAATTATATATACTTTTCATTATTCTTTCATATTTAAGATAGATAATAAAGAAAAAAAATAATAAATAAATTTTTATCATTTTAATTAATTAAAATATGCTGTAATTCTATATTTTAATTATTAATGAAGTTAATATGATCCAAAAAAGAGCAGTGAAACAATCAACTAAAACATTGATGGATTAGCTAAAATTAAATTAAGATAAACCTATGGAAGGAAAATTAAACGTGAAAAATTAAGAATCATTGTTAAAAAATAAGAATGAGGAATTTATTAAATTATAAATAAATATCAATAAATTTCATAAAATAGAAATTATAATGTTAATTATCATATTATGGAATCAGACTTTAGATTAGTTGATGAAAAATTAAAAGACTTTGATTATAATTTTTAAAAAATGAATCTTTTATTTTCTTTAATAAAGATTTATATGTGATAACACATCAGAGGAGTTAGTAGAATCAGAAAGGCTGTCAGACATCCAATTCTAAAATATAAATTTAACTTAAAAAAAATAAAAAATAAATCTTTAAATTTTTTTTAATATATTAATCCAATATGATTAAAGGCAGATGAATGTTAATGCAGGCAGAACATTATTCTTAAGTTCCTCGAATTTCATCGAAGATGACTAATTGCAATTTCACTTGAGATCTTTTAGTTAAAATCCTAATTTATAGAATTAATTGCAGAACTACAGATATTATTGAATAAAAGTTTTGTTTTATTTACAAAAATAAAATCTTCACTAATTGCGAAAAACATTATAAATGAAAGTTATTCGAGGAAATAATAAGAACAATTTTTTTTTTTACTTTTCTGAATTTACTTCTCTAAAATATTTTACTTTTAACAATAATAAAATCAAACCAAAATCTTAGAAAATTAGTACTTAATCGAATAAAGAAACTTTTCAAGCGATTAATACGACAAGATTAAAGTGTCCTAATTTTAACTGAATTTAAAGTAATCAGGGTTTATGTCAAAGATTGGCTCTCAAATTGATATTAATACTGGAGCTAACTAATTTCATATTTAATAATAACCCGCTATCTAGCCTATATAAGATTTTTAATATTAAATATAAAATGTACTCTTTTATTTATAATATAAACCTAATTTGAGTTAAGTTAATTAATTTTATAAGACCATATGATAACACCAAGGGGAACTCAAATACAGCAAAATACATTGGGCAATGACTAAATTTTAATAGAGGAACCTGTTGATAATGGCTCCCCGTTTAGGATAAAAGAGAATTAGGATAAATTTAGCAATATGCTTTATGATTAAAGAATACACTCTGATTAATTTCAAAAATTTACTCAATTAATCTATAAAATCATTAAAAAAGTAAGGAATTTAAGGGTATATACATAAATTAATGCATTAAAATTAAGATCTGGTAATAAGAAAAAGCAGCGAAATCAAAATTTAAGAATTCCATAAATAGACACAAGCAGCATCCGCAGCGGTAGTTAATAAAGCTACAGTATAAAGAGTGTTTCTTAATCCCCTTCATAAAGAGATAATAAAAAGAAAATGCGATAATCTAAAGATAAATCTCCATCCAGAGTTCGGCCTCACTATATTAAATTATTTTACGTTTTGATTAATAAATTAAGAAAATACCTCAAAATTTTGAGGTACACACTACAAATTTTTATTTATAATGAACTTAAATTGTAAATATTGATAAAATATTAATAATGATTTAACAACTAAGAAAATAAAAATTAAATTAATATATAGCAAATCTTTTTTTTAGTAATCAGAAATATTAATATTTTTATTTTTTTTTCGTTGAGTTCGAAGTAATAGTTAGTGATTTCGTAAAAAGATTTTATCTTCATTAAATAACTAAAAATTTCTTTCAATTAAAAGGGCAAAATTTTATTAAATCTATTGTAAATAAGACTAGCATTTATGTCACATATAATATAAAGAAAAACATTATTATTATTATATTTATATATTAATTAACTTCTATCTAATCTAAAGTGTTGATAATTTTTTTTTATAATTATTTAAATAGTGGTTATTATAATAATTTTATCAAATCAATTATAATATTTTCAAATTTGAATATATTTTTGTATTAACGTAATTAAAAAAGTGAGAGAAGTTCCCCCCCCCAAATATTCTTTTTAAATTTTATAAAATTATAATTTTAACATTTAACTATACATCAATCAGCTTTGCAGGATCAAATTCAGCAAAACAATTTTAAAATTCATAAAATTAGTATATCGCCTCTCATGAAGAAATTAAGTTCGAAGAAGATTATGATAGTAAATAGTCAAGCGTCACTAGCTTATATTAAATTAAGTTTGACTTTTATCATTAAAAATGTACTCAAATATTTTATAATATATAGTTAAAACTATTAAATCACTTATGATATTTATTTATTTATTTACTAATTTTGCTCAAAGAAACCAGCAGCCTTCACTTTTCAACATGATTCTATCAGCAATTTTATTTCTTAATCTAAATAGTTTATATATTAATATTTAATAGATAAATTTTGTGCATTATTATTATTATAATTAAAAATATAGCGATTTAAACTCACAAAATAGAAAGAAAAGCACCTTCCTGAGCCCCTCAAAACTGCAATAACAACTTCAACCCAATAGAAATCAGAAAAATTATAGTTAAAATGCTAGTCCTAATAAATAAATCTATAAAAAACAGAATTTCGATTTCTCAGGGTAAGTGAATCAAGGTTCAAAGCTAGAAGTTATTAAATCAAAGAGTGAAATTATATTATATTAATTTAGAATTATTATTTAAAATATGTAAAATGCTTTATAATACTTAGAGAAATTTAGTTTTTAATATCAATTATTTTTTAGCTTTATTTTTAAATCAAATGAAATAAACCACATAAATTATAGTTTTTTATATTTATCTATTATATTTTTACAGTAAACTTAGTATATTTTACATGGAAAACAATTATAGAATTTCATAATTAATCTTAAGCTATTAAGTATTTTTTTTCATAATTAATTTTCAAAAAGATTTTTACCTTGAAGTTTTTTATGTAATTTTAATGCTATTTAATTAATTTTTACATTTGGTGAAATAGATAAATAAAGGAGGAGAAGTCATAATCCTGACAAAAAAGTAAAACTTGATTTGAAAATAGATTCAAAGTTTAATAGTGAAGATTTAAGTCGTTTTTAATATGAAAATTCGGGGGGAAGTTTCCTCCCCGAAATTTAAAAGCTCCCAAGAGGGAAGTTTCCTGCCCCATACATAAAAATATGCAATTCCTATAATTTTACAAGAAACTTTATTATCAATTATGATATATTTATTTGAAAAATAGCATCCAATATTATTTTTATCTATATAAAAAATTCAACTTATAATGAAAATTATATTATTTATTAATAAAAAACAATTTTTTTTTGCAATTTTTTTATATATAGTTGAATAAAAATTCTAAATCTATATTGATAATTATTTATCATTAAAAGTTGTTTAGTAAATAGTAAAGGTAATTGAAATTATAATTTATATGTTTCTATTATTCTTATTGCCAAACAATATAAAATCTAATGTTGGGGCAGGAAATTGTACGGGGACAGGAAACTTCCTCCCCCGAAATTTTTATTTTAAAATCTCTAGATTATTTAGATTTCTGTTTTGATTTATTTAGATTCTTATTCTGATAAAAACAAAGAATCTCTCCGTGAAAGCAAATTTATATTAATTAAAATTTTGGATTTAATGATAAAATTCTTGAGATAATTTATGAAATTTATTCATTAAATAATTATATTATTAATTAAAAACAAACCTCTCAATTTAAATTTATGAACTTTTTAATATTGAATGCCCATAGATATTGGTGGTAGATGACGTGCAGATGAATCGCTATGCCGTGGAGTAGATGCTCTCACTAATATTCAACTTAAAAGTGCTCCAAGCAGAAAATGGGCAAAATGCCATTGAGACTCTAATCGAACATTATCAAGTCAGTTCTGACATTGGTGAGAGTATGAAAGTTTTATATTTTTATGTATGATTATCAAAATTAAGATTAATTATTTCTTTATAATTTTAAACTCCAAACCATATAGTTTTTAGAGTGAATTTTACTAAAATTTATCAAATATTATGAAAGAAACTGGAAACTTATTCCCTCATAGAAACTGCTGCAATTTATAAACTTGTAAAGGTATATAGTTAATTCTAATGGACATTGAAATGCCTATTATGGATGGCATTACAGCTAGTAGGAAACTGAAATAAATCATGAAGAAATAAGACAAAAATGTGGGGTGGATACCTGATATTCCTATAGTTGCACTCACTGCATACATGGATGAGAAATTATATAATAATTTTATTTATAAATTTGCTTTAATTACATATTACTTTTAGGGTTTATATTTATTAATAAACTTTTATAAATCAAAATTATAGTATATTAAACAACTATTATTGATAAATATTAAAATGTTAATAAATTAAATAAATTCACGAGAAAGATAACTGCATAAAAGCAGGCATGAGTGATTTCAGTAAGTATAATTCATTTATAATTTTAATCATTTATATAGTGACTAAACCAACGTCTAAAGTAGAACTATAAGAGATCCTATATAAATATAAAGTTTTGACTTGAAAAACGTAAAATAAACTATTTGATAATACATTTATTTAAGTATCATTCTTATTTCCTTTAAAATTCATGCATGATTAAATTATTATAAAAAATTCGCATACTTTATTTTGACTATAAAAATAAGTATTAACTTTCGTAATTCTAATTTATATTTCATTTATATAATTAAAATATATATAATAAAGTTAAATTAAAAAAATAAAATTAAAATAAATATCTTTTAATGAAGGAAAATAGTGACATGAACTACAACCCAAACAATTATCATAAAATATTTTATTTATACATCAATAAAATGAATAAATTTTGATTTTTTTTTAACACTTAAATTATAATATTTTATAATCTTTTTTTTTCATTCTTTTAACAATCTATATAATCCTGATTAAAACTAAGATAATATATTAAACAGTAAAAGAAGTATTAAACACAAACACATTGAAAATCAGAGCTAATTTTCTAATTAAAACTAAATGTTAAATTATTCCTAATGAATTGCACAATAATAAAAAGTGAAGTCTACTGCAGATTTTATAGCTAAAATAAATATTTTTTATAAATAAATTATATAATTAATGAGATGCAGTAATTATTAATAATAAAAATCTTGATTTATAAATGCCTTGATTATTATATAAATTACAGTATACTACAAAATAAAATTATTTTAAGCTAAGGAAGCAAGGGCATTATGGGAAGTTAATAAAATAATGAGAATATTATTGAGAAGAGTAGATTTTGGTGTTTATGTTCACAATGAAATAGATCCAAAAAGAGATGATCACTCGATAGATAATATACTAAATTTATTGCATATAAATATTAACAACAATTTTCTTGGGTAAAAATAAAGAAGATTTAATGAATTTTTGAAATTTATAATAATTTTTTTACAAATTTAAAATTAAATTTCTCATTAAAGACTTTAGATTACTACTTCAGTTTCCCTCTAAAGAAAGATCCTGGATGCTTACATAGTAAATTTGTTACTGCCAAGTAGTCTAAGAATTCTAAAAAATAATAGTAAATTTCTCAATCCACTTCAAAAAATAACGAACCCACGACTATTTTCTCTTTTGATACTGAAATCTCAGAAGAGCCAATTTCCTCAATCTTAGACGTACATGCTACACTCACTTTACAAACTTAGAATCAGGAACCTATTAAATAAATGCAATAAATCTTGTAATAATAAGCAATACAATAAGATTAGTAGCAAAACATGAAAAATTTAAGATAGCTAATTTCTTAAAAATTAAGTGTCAAAATGCAGGAAATTAAACAAAATGAGCATATAGGGATTTTAATTAAATAAAACAATTATCTGAAGTTTTTTAGTTATCTTAGAGTTTTAGAGTATTTATATTAACGCTTTAATTGTGATATAGGGCTTGTAAAAACCAATAAAAAGAGAAGCATGGGCTACTTGAATAAAGCCCCAGATGAAGAAGTAGACCCAATTTACCCAACTTCAGGTGCAATATAAATCCAAGATAAAAGCAATTTAGAAATCTGTGAAGAATTGGTGTCATAAAAGAGAGATTAAATGTAACAAATTTAAAATTAGTAAATCTTAGAAAATAAAGCTTAAATTGCTAAGGAAAAAAATGAGGCTTAAAAAGCTAGGGAAATTGCTAATATTAATAAAGAATTGTAAAATTAAGATTTCACATACGATTTTAATGGGAACTTAATTATATAGAATTAGAATGTTGGGGGTTAGGTACCTCCAGACTTTTAGTTTAGATATAAATTGAAGAGAAAGTAGTCGAATTTATACCATAATATGATTTAAATATAATTATAAGCATAAATAAATGCAAATATAAAAAATCATTCAATTTAGACAATAAATCAGTAATTATACTTAAATTTATGCTATAAATTATATTAGTTTCTTGAGTTTTATAAATGTTACTTCAAAGAAGAGTAGCAAAAAGGTGATCATTCCTTTTGAAGAAACTAAATAAACAGGTATTTAATTTTTATGACTTTAACATTTTATTTGTAGGTTCAAAGATAAGTGACTATAACAAACTTACCAAGCTTTGTGGCCAGAAGCAATTCATAGTCAATCCTAAAATCCTAGCAGGAAGTATGTTTGATTTTTTTAAGGAACCCTAACCTGGAGTGGCTGTTAAAGAAAATGGAAAATTTAAGTTTTGCAGCTAAGAAGAAAATGACTTTGAAGGTGACGAGAAAAGAATGAGTTACAAATCTTACCAAAATAAAATAGGGGTAAGTATAAAATGGTTTACAGATTATTAAAAATTTTTATATCTGACGTTTAATTATCTGATTATAGACTTAAGGGAATTTTATGAGTTCCAAAGCCAACCCAGAGCTATATAACTTAATAAAGCAAACTTAAGACATCTCGTATTTGAAGCCTAATCCAAGCAATTAAGGAAATGCCAATGCCAGCTAAGATACACTAAAAAATGAATTCATATCAAATCTAAAAAACTTCCATGATTAATAAGATTACTATGATGAGGCGAGATAGGAATATCAGTTAAGTAGACTTGGATAGATAGATTCTGGTAATTTGAATGAAAAAGACAGAGTATTGCTCTAGTCACCACAATCACTTAGATAGCTAATAACATTTAAAAATAAAAATGCTCAATCAAGAAACGGTTTCTTAACTCAAAACAACAGCACTTCAGACTTAAAATCAAATGCAACAAATGACTGTAAATTTTCAGAGTAAATAACAAATTTTTAATAAACTTAAACTTTCAAAAGTTTAAAGAATGATCAGAACAAACTGAAGTAAACAATTTAGAATTCTTTGAGAGAACGAGTAAGAAACGCCTAGATTTCCCTGGCAGCTTCACAATCCTAAACTTTTGACAATATTCATTAAACAAGTAAAATATCAATGAACCATGTTTAATAACATCCACCTGTAAGACCCTTCTCAAGATAAAATTTCATAGTGACTGCCCATGATTTATAGCTAAAGGGAGATGCTAATATAAAACACACAAATAGAAGAAACATTCTGATACCCATAATCAAAAACAATTATCTTAAAACTGAGAATAATAGTCCATAGTAGAGAAAATAAATTCCTAAATAGTCAAATTTGGAAAGTGTTCCATCTTCCACAAAAAACATACAGCTTTTAGAAAATACTACGAAATCCAGGAATTAAAATGTTAGAATAGGTCAAGTTAATACAGAGAACTATGATTTTACTTCTAAGATCGCAAGTAAATCAAAGCCAATTACTGTATTTAATTCAGAAAATTTAACATAATCTCATTCTTAACAGAAATAGGTAGCCCAAACGAGTACTAAAAATCTACAAAATCAAACTCAAGTATAAAATTTACAATCGCCTTTAAAAAGCTAAAAAGGTTTTTAAACCGGTAAACGCCATTCAGAAGCTATTGGAGGATCGACTGATTAGTAATTAAAATAGTCTTTATAGTAAAGCGATCCCAAAAGTAAAATTGCTGAATAGAAAAGACACACAATTAATGGTAAAACCTTAAATGAATACGGGTTAAAGGTAATGCCATAAGATAAAAAAATCACTAAGAACTTATGATAAATTTATGATTATAATTTGTATACCCACTTTTTTAAATATATTTATACTTTAATAGATGGAAAATGACAGAATTTATAGATGATGAGATATTACTAAAAATAATACTGAGTAAATTAAGTACCACTTACTATTTCTTTTTTTGTATAGTGTAATTTTAATTATTTGAAACATGATTTCTATATTTGCGTATTGTCTCTCAAATGCAGACTAATAACCTTTGCTAATTATGGATTTATTTTTATCAAATAATACGATAGAAAAGAAACATTTATTTTTGAACTTGCCTAATTTTAATGGAAAATTACCTATAAAATATATATAATTAATATTAGCATTATTTTATAAGAATGGAGCAATCCTATCAGGAAGATTTAATGTCACAGATGGTGAATACTCTTACTCCAATAGGGCAGCAATCAGTGATGCGCTTGAAACTAAATTCAATGATTAAGGAGCTCGTGAGCCACTACCCCTTTAGAGACTACGGCACCACTTTCCACGAGAATCCTGAGCAATTCTTTGACGAGATTAACTAGCAAATCTAGCAAATTTAGGATGAGGATGACATTAATTTTACTATAATAAATGAACAGGAATTATCCTAATAAACCTAAATTAATAGTTGTTTTATAAATTTTATGAGTAACATTGATAATTAAGAATCAGACATAAACCCTAGTAATTGCAGTGGCATTAGTTTTTCCGAAGGCGATGTTATATTTTATATTAATAGTTCTTAGATTATTACAATTTATAGAAAAAAGATGGGAGTGCTAAAAAACGAGACAAGGAATTACATTTGCTTCTATAGAAGCAATTTATGAGTGAGTCAAATAGTTACTAGAAAATAGACAACCAAAGTGCAAAAGTTATAGGCCATTTAATATAAAATTATAATTCAAAAAATAAAATCTAGTAAGTAAATTCTTTGTAAAGTCTTAGCAATTTCAATGTTTTAATAAAATAGGCCAAAGCTGTATAAATAAATCAAGCAGAAATTAAGAATCATACAATCCTAATGAGCTTATATAGAAAAATAACAGGCCATTATGCACGAATGAGGAAGATAATACCCGAGAATCTAATAATGTCCAATTGAGTATTATTGCAAAATTTACACTTAAACTTTGATAAGTAAATTACAAAGTTTGATATAATGTTTATATGAAAAATATTAATTGTGTTGCAATATCAAGAAGGACTACTCTGGGAGAGGCATAAATTCTCAAAATTAATAGCCTCTGATTAAAACTAAAAAAACTAAATTAATCACTGAGGTCTATACTCTACTTGATCATACAACCTAATTGGCTGCAGTATTCAATAAATTATTAATAAAAATAAGATTCTTGTATAGAATTATTAATTGTAAATTATTGATATAGAAGGAGAGACCAATAGTAAATATATAAAGAATTGCCATGAAATTTATGTCAGAAATCACAGAACAACTGTATGCCCAGTATAAGTTCAAAATCATGAAAATATTGCAAAAATTTAATTCCTATCCCATTTTTTAAATATTACTCCACATATTCAATTATATTTTTATTTTAATTAATACGTGATTCTGGACAGCCACCCTCTAATAAACTAGAAACGACAGGCTTGAAAAAGCTCTTAAAAATGATTTTTGACGAAAAATACGATAAATTGCAAATGGCGGAGGTGAAATGCAACCAAGTGAAGGGCATCATGAAAAACAACGTCCAAGACATGCTTGAGAACAAGGAAAACATGGAGAGACTGCATGAGCAGAGCGAGCAATTGAAGGGGCAGAGCAAAATGTTCATGAAGTAGGCTTATAAGAAGAAAATTGGGTGTTGTGCAGTGTTTTGACAAAGGATAAAAAAAGTTAACAATGTAATAATAAATATTAGTGGATTAGTAATTGTAGAATATTGTGATTTAAAATATTGATTTCTTAAGTATGAAGCTTTAATTTTACAATAATTGAGAGGAAAGAAGCAAAATTAAATTAGTGTTTATAAAAATTTATGTTAAACGTTTGTACTAAAATTAGAGAAAGTTTCTAAATAATTAATAGTTTCAGCTAAAACATGCAAAAAAATAGGTTTTAATATTTAGAGATTAAACGAAATAAATGATGAATTTATAATTAAAACTAATTTATATAGAGGTATAAAAATATATCAATTATAAGTTTGAAAATTTCAAATCACTCCCCCCAAAACTAAATAATTTATTAATAATTTCATTTTTTGCTAAAAAACATAAAGTCAATAAATTCGATGCTCATGCAAAAAAAGACAGTGGCTGGCTACTAATTAGAGTCAGAGCCACTCGGCAAGGGCTAATTTGGGATAGTCTACCGATGCAATTTGAAAACAAAGCCAGAGCAAAAATATGCGGTGAAGGTTATCAAGAAAAGTAACCTAGATGAGAGAAAATTCAATAATCTCAAAAATGAAATCAATATACTAACCAAGATCAAGAGTCCAAATCTATATTAATAATTAGTATAATTTAGTAATGAGTGGAATTTCACTCTTTTTTCAAACTTATCTATTAATAAGTTTCCCATTACCCATTTTTATTAACTCTTAATAAACCATCATAATGAAAAAGCTATTTCATTTTA
Organism: Oxytricha trifallax; assembly: GCA_000711775.1. Taxonomy (NCBI): domain Eukaryota; phylum Ciliophora; class Spirotrichea; order Sporadotrichida; family Oxytrichidae; genus Oxytricha; species Oxytricha trifallax. The sequence goes on from ARYC01008308.1 coordinate 17,915, forward strand.
TTAGGTGAATGTGATATAATTGATTGACTTACAGAGAACTGAAAACAATTTCTACTTGATAATGGAGTTATGCAACGGGGGTGACCTCTAAAACCTCAAAGAATTGAAAGAGAGATTTCATGAAAACGAAGCCAGGCTGATTTTACAGCAACTTGTGAATGGGTTTAAGGAGATATACAAGCAGCAAGTCATGCATAGAGATCTAAAGCTTGCTAATATACTCATACATACACTATAATGATTTTATAATGCATTTAAATCTCTAAAAAGTTTGGGATAAGTGTTAATATTTATACATTTCACTGGGGAGAAGGAGATGGAGGAATTATTTCAAATATCACAAATAATAAACACTAATGAACGTAGATTGATGTTTAATAAGTGGCTGAAGGAGGTTGACCTCACAAAGGTACCTTTTCAAGTAAAGATTGCTGATTTAGGTTTCGCAAGAGAGCTTTCACTTTATAAATATAGAATCATAAATTTTAGTATTGGACTCCCATAACAATCATGCACAAATATATTAAGAAATAAATCACATGAAGATATGACTCAGACACATTGTGGGACACCTATAGTTATGGCTCCAGAAGTCCTCAATGGAAAAAGATACAATCACAAAGCAGATGTTTGGTCACTTCAAATAAATAAAATTGCGTCAACTTGTCTCTATATAATTTTTCGATTGGTCACTTGGAATAATCTTCTTCGAGATGATAACTGGTTTCATGCCCTTCACAGGCAAAGACAAGAAAGACTTAAGTAGAAATCTAGAAAAAGGAGACTATAAATTCCCAAAAAAGCTCTTAATTTCACTTTAAGGCCTGCATTTCCTGAATTGCTGCCTCTAATTCGACTCTGTCAAGCGCATGTCCTGGAACGACCTAATAAACCACGAATACATCAAAACCAAGCCAAAACAATAAGAGCAGTCTTAGGATTAGTAATTATAGCAATCTATGGGCAGCGACAATGATTACGAGGAGAACGAATTGATATATTTGACTTATTGCAAGGAGCATGGTTCTTATATTAAAGATGAGATGTATAGATAGAGCAAACAGCAGATGAAACATCAATAAACTAAGAACACATAGCTACTTTACATAAAAATGTTTGTTTCACAGTACATAGTATCAATTTAATGGCTTTCAAAAATTTCTAAATTAAAGATTAACTTGACTCTACGATGTTAATGATGAATGACCCATACAACTACCTGAACAACTCAAATGCGATATTGTTGAATGTGAGAGACCCCACACATTTCCAAAAGTTATATGAAGAAACCATCGAGAAACATCTCAAGAAAAGAAGCCAAGATGTCATGAGTCAAAATAATATAAATTCATTCATTTATTGATGTTTAAAACATCTGTTTTTAGCCAAAATGTAAAAATTAAGTAAATTAACAAACAATTTTTAATTAAATTTATTGAGTGATCAGCCGGTTTTTAGAGTTAAAAGAAAAACAGAAGATTTAACTGAAAGTTATTCTATGAATTTTAGCATAAAATATGTGAAAATCTTATGATTATTATTAGTAATATTATTTATATGAAAGTTAACTAGTGAGGAGTATGGGGTAGCTGTAAAAAGGCAAAAAGGATTAAACATACTACATAGATGAAGAAGATGATGAAGATGACGATTAGCAAGAAGAATCCAAGAATAATTAAGGATCTAACTATTGTAGAAATACATTTGAATTTGGAAAATTAATTAAAAATAAATTTATAATAAATCAAAATCTTGGCAGTTAAAGTTGGCCAATTTAAACGATCTTGGGCTCATTCGATAGAGAATTCAAAATTAGCTGGACTTTAATAATGGCGGTACTAATTTATCGCATCCCTGGAGCGAGATAACTCGACTTTAATTAAACACCTCTAAATTCAATAAATTATACCCTCACATTAAAGTCGAGTTATCTCGCTCCAGGGATGCGATAAAATAGTAACACCAATAATAAAGTCCAGCTAATTTTGAATTCTCTATCGAATGAGCCCAAAATCGCTCAAATTGGCCAACTTTAACTGCCAAGATTTTGATTTATAATAAATTTATTTTTAATTAATTTTCCAAATTCAAATGTATTTCTACAATAATATAGACTCATGAATGCAAACAACAATGATAGCACTAAAGACAACACAAAAGATACCAGTGGGATGGTGTTTAACGTGCACACAGACGACAATAGTAGCGACCATTTATTCGATATGAAGGCTATTGAGGAGTAAATGAAGTAAATCGAGGAGATGCACAAATACTAAGATAATCAACTTCATAATCAGTTTCACATAGTCATGGATGAGAGAGTCAGAGTTAACACTCAAAATATTACTGGCAATTAATATCCATAAAATTAACCAGAAAAGAAACAGCCGTAATCAAATATTCCCAGTCAGTCAAGCAGGAAAAGGACTACATAACCAGCTCTTTCTTAACTAATATATAGATAAAAAGATGTCTATAAAAATGACAATAATGTTCTTCCTTAATATGTGCATATAAAATTATAGCTCTATTGGACGAACAAGATTTGAAGTATCAATATCAACAGAAAGATCTACAATTCGAGTAGGTGGACCACAAAGATTTGTAGGAGCATCTCCAGAGAAGCAGGTCTCGAGAGAAGCAAGAATTGCTTGGCATGATCCTCCCTCAACTCAACAACCACGGCAGCAATAATAAATTAGTTTAATATGTTTAAGTATAATAAGCAATAACAGCGGAAAAGGAGGTAGTAGCACTGGTAATAATCAAATGTAAAGACAAGCCAATAACAATCAGCAATAAAATTATCAATTGCAGTCGAGTGCGCACATCAACTTGTTTGATCCACTGGCTGCAATTGACTTTAAACTTAGAGATAACTATATATGACACAATAAAGACATAAGAAACGTATATTTTTATCTTAATGTTTTAATTTATTCTGTACTTTCTGTAAGTGGAATGATAAAGTGAATATAAGAAAAAATCTTAAATTTAAAAATTATTATTTAATCTAAATAATCATATCATCATTATTTTCTTAGTTTTTTGGAATAATTACTTATCTCTATATCTCCTTTAAATACTTTATTTTACAATTTCTTATCTTTTTCTATCAATTTCTCGTTTTTTTGCTTAAAATTTTCTAAATCACCTAGTTAATTCCCAAAAGACTATTTCTCTCTATCACATAAAAGTTTAATGATCTACAAGTATAATAGAGGTGTTGTTACTATGAGTGAAGCAAAATACGTAATCAATTTACTACGGTATTCTTGATATAAAAACAAGAAAATGTCATTCATAAAGGGGTTTGAGCACTGATTTTTATGATACTAGTAGAATAAATTATGCTCTTAGATTTGTGTGACAGTGTAAATTTATAAGGAAAGTAAGAATATCTGCAGTGAAAATGTACCAATTACAAACTTATTAGTTTTATTTTACAGAAACTGAAATTTTTTAAGATTATATGATGTGTTATTAGTCTTCCTAAAATAGTATGATAAAAGCATTATGAGTAGCACACTTAACTGAGTCAAAATCAATATTTAGTCGTAAAAATGTTCAGAATATCGAGAATTGTGTATAATTTCAATTTACAGCTAAAATAGTCTACTGCTCTTTAAATTTTATTAACAATAGCTACTCCATTATAGATAATGCCTTGAATATAACTTAAAATTTGTTTATTGTAAATCTCTCTCATTAAAATTTGGAACTTAAGTTTTAAGCATTTTTAGCAATGAATTATGCTTAAATAAATCATAAGCTGATATTTCATAGCCAATTTGTTCATAAAGAGGATGTATTTAGATTGAATTTTATTCTATATCGGGTAAAATTACATTTGAGTTGAGGTTTTCTTATATTTTAAAGAAGCTATATTGAGATATGTAATTATTTGAAATTGCTTGAATATCAAGGTTAATATTGAGAAAAAAAAGAATAAATTAAAATTGCATGTCATTAATTAAAAAAATTAATTGATTTGTTAATATGTAAGTCCATGATTTAATTACTTAATTGACTATCTTGATTAATTAAACTGGTCTGATTCAAAACCCCAAAACCCTTTCAGTAGTTTGATTGAGTTTTTGATTGATAAAAGTAGACTATTAGTGCATACTTTATTAGGGTTTTAATAGGGTTTATGTAGGGGTTTAATGTTTAAATATTAGTAATTTAAGTGATTATAGCAAGCGAGTTTTTAAAATATTTCACACAAACATAAGCTTAGAGTCATGTGGCAGTTCTCTGAATCTTATCTTTCTAAGTTTATGTTTGATTGCTTCTATTGTTTGTTAATTCTCTTAGCTTGGCTTGATAATAGTTGAGTATGCAAGTTCTCTGAGACCTCCATTTATTTTATTTTTATCGAGATATTGTTTGATTCTCTGCTTAGAATCTCTCTCTCCTCTGCAGCTAAAATAATCGTTTCTTGGCATGTCGCTCTCTATAATTATTACTGCTATAGCCCAGATATCCCATTAAGTGTCTCCATCTCTCCAATCCTCTCTCTCTGGGAAATATCCAGGAGTGCCGAATACATTGCCTTGTGCAGAGGCTTGCACTCTTTGAGCTCTGTTGAAGTCAATAATATAAACTCTAAGAGGCTGAAAGTTCATCATGATGTTCT
>ARYC01008309.1:0-15095 GCA_000711775.1 Oxytricha trifallax
GCCATTTCGTTTATAAATGTTTGCAACAGACTATGCAGAAATCTTCAACTCAAGGAACTGGCGGTGAAACATAGTAGCTCGTTGGTCAAGAGAGAAAAGTATCCCAATACTTCAAAGTTTTTTCATTAATAAGATAGTCTATTTGCTTCTAAAAAAACTTTGACTTCCTCTAAGGCATAGAATTCAGCTATTATTGCTTTAGTTATACTGCTATAAGGCAGTGGGAGTGGACATATGATGGAATTCGCTTTAAGATCAGTGCAATTGATTTATAAATAGGTACTGTTTTGACTTATTCACTGTATATATCACATCCATATAGCAATTTAAACACTAAATCTATATACTCTTCATCATAAATAGACCTCAAAAGCTTGCTATTTTTGTCTCGCATTTAATTAACAACCCCAACCCCTAACAAATTCTCTACAAATCAAAGCACTTATAAACTTCATTAAGGGGTTTGGGGTTTTGATTCCATTTTTATCTGCCACTATTTCTCAGCGTAAAAAACTCTATCAGACTACAAAAAGAAAAGTATACATTAGGGGGGAGGATACTACCTCATAGCCATAATTTCATGATATATCTCTCCAAATAGTCCACGGTTTATCATAAGTATTTTTAGTTAAGAGTAAAAGTAATATCTGGAATAAAGTTAAGAAGAAACAATGAAATTTCTTTAAAATAATCAAGGATAAAAGAAAGAGACGTTCATGAAGAAAAAATCATAGATACAATAGTCTAAAGAGCTCGATGGATGCCACTTTGATTAGTGAAGATTTATAAAAGCTTAAATTTTTTTCATTAAAATTCACAGAAATGGACTCAAAATTGAATAGTGATAATTTTATTAGTATATTTGGTAATTAAATACAGAAACTTAGAAATAAGTTACAAGAAGAAGAGTATGATATTATATTTAAATATGGAATTTAAATTGATCATGATTTGACTGAGCTTCCTGCATAAACTTAATTAGAGATTTTTCAATTATAAAATTCTGTAATTTTAGAAACTTAAAGAAATTTGTGAATATTTAAGCCAAGAATCAGGATTTTTCTGTTCACACTCATGATGACTAATATAGAAGAAAGCAATCAAAAATCATTGAAATTTACATAACAAATCTTAATTAAGACTTAACTTACTATAAATGAAAAAAAAAGAGTACAAATAATCTGTTAAATTTATATAACCTTTAGCACATTTATAGATCCTACTGTTAACTGAATAATTAATATCCTACAAAACAGAACAGACAAAATATTATATTATATCTAATCTATTTTCCTCTGGTTACCAAAATGATATAGCAGAGATGAATTCATTAAATAAGTGGATCAATTTCTGGGCTAAGAGAACATTACACATATGTTCAAAGATCTTGCTTAAATTAAAGAAAAACTTAAAATGCTAATTTTTAAATTTACACACAACCTAGGTGAACTTTACTATTTAATGCAATAAATTCAAGATTAAGCTAAATATTTCAGTGAAGTGAAAAGTAAAACATAAATTTTCAAGATTTAAAAAATTTCTAAAAAGATAAAACTACAAAACTTAAAATGCTCAATTAGAGACAGCTTAGTATATAGACAGGTTATTATTTTAGAAATAGGAAACATTTCAAAGAAATTATATGAAAGTGATCATTTTGAAACTTCAAGAAAGTTATATTAATGAATTGCATTATGAAAATAACAAAACTTATCTAGAGAAAAACAAATACTTAATCAGCTTAAATAAGTTAAAGAAATTATCATTCATCTTGAATTAGTTATAGTACATAAGACAAATGAAAAAGATTCAGTTAACTTTAAGTCTTACTAGTCAGACAAGAAAGAAACAAGCATGTATAGTGAGATTGATTTAATCAATAAGCAAATATCTGAACTAAATAGGAAAATTTCAATAATGGATAATAAGTTAAGAAAAGCTGTAAAGAGATTCATAAAAATTGGTAAGCTATAGGAACATTAAAAGGAGTTAGAAGAACAGAAATCTGAATTAATGACAAGTAGAGCAAAAGGAAATGAAGCTTGATTAATTGTTACAATAATAAGAGCATTTACTGGCTGTATAGAAACAATTTTGTCCAGCAACAGGCTAGAGATTGAGCACCGCTTAGTTTGAAAATACAAAAGTTTAAGATGATAAATAATCAATTAATGAAAGATATAGACTAAGCTAATAAATAAAGGATAACGTTGAAAACATTATAAGTTAGAATAATGAGGAGGATGCCAAGAAATTTTTCTCTTAAACAAGCCATGTACAAGAAAATGCTTTAGTGTAAATTATCAGTTTAAATTAGACGTCAAAGCCTAATGAGAGGAAGAAAAATAAACTTCATCTTAAAATTAGCTAATTAAACCAAATAAAGGAGACAATCAGTTCCTGAAACAAATCAGTAGGCTAAAAAGAAAGAAAGTAGATAGAGATTTGAAAATTCTAGGGAGAGGGAATTCAAGTATTGCTGTGGATTAAGACTTAAGTAAGAAATAATCATTTAGAAATAATAGAACTACTATTAGGGATAAGAAATCTAAGAGATAGTCAATTATACCAAGCATTATATTTTTTAAAACTTTCTTCTATATGCCCATTTTTGAATGAGATTTTTAAGATCAATATAATACTTATCTTAATGTTTAAGTGTTTAAAGAGTATGATTAAAAATATTTTCTGGATTGTAATATGTCAAAATGATGAAAGTAAATCTAAATAAAGCTATTTACTTTCCAACTATATTTATAAAAAAACACTTTCTTTCTCTCTTGAATATAACTTTTTTTTATTTGTTTTCGAATAGATAATAATTTAGTTTGAATAAAGTTGAGATAATAAAAATTCAGAAATTGGAAGGGATCATTATTTAATTAGAAAGTCAATAGATCATGATTACTAGAATTGTAAGAACAAAAATAAAAGTTATTTAGAAGTAGATAAATTTATGGAGGAATCCAGGTGAGTTTCAGCTTACTCTGGCATGAGTGGCTCTCGCGAAAATAATATGATTACTAAGAGCATTTACTAAAACAACAACAATGCTTTTGCCAATTAGAGACTAAGTAATGATATCAAAGCTGATTTATCATCAAAGAATAACATTTAAAGATTACAATTAAAGAAGAGGAATTATTAAAGTGTCAAACATTTTCATAGGAAAGCAAGAAAGCTCAACTTAGACTAATATATAAGAACTATTTCAATTCTTCATGTACTTCCTTAAGAAATTGAAAATCATTCATAAATCAGGTTAGTTACAGAAATTCCTTATAAAAATAGCTTAATTAAACAAGTTGATGTGCTATTTAAAAAACAACTAATGGAATGTGTTGATAGATTGTAAAAACTATTTAAAAAATATGTGGGAAAAATAATATTAATAAAGGAGGGGATGTGTTCTTTAGAAGTGTGTTTTCTGTATTTTAAGCACATCCTCGCGTATTTAACTAAGAATAAATTAATAGATATGTAAGAAAAGATCATCCAAAAAAGATATAATAATCAAATGCTCTACTGTAAAGGGATTTTATGGTTAAATTTAAGTATAGTTTGGGTAGAGATTGCAAAAAATAATAAATAATGATAATTATAATATTAAAGTAATTTAATTATAATCGATTATATAATATTTAATGCTTCATTTGATTATGAAAAACATTCTGCTTAATTTACTCCTGCGTTTAATTGAATCAAGTCATGGTTGATGAATGATAAGAAAGTGGGCTAGTCTGCATAAAACTATCATCTCTGTCATTTTTCATATTTTTATCAATTTATATTTCCAAAAATATACGGCTTTTGCAAGCAGGTCTTCAAAACATAGATCTGTGAAGTTACACATTAATTTAGTTTCTAAAAACATATGAAATAATTCAGTAAGAATTGCAAGTGTTTTAATGAAAAGGAAAGAATAAGTTAGCAATCTCAATTTACCTTAATTAAATAAAATAATTGGATGTTCTCATCAGCTGTCTGAGGTCACGTTGGACGACAAGACCTTTACGATATTTCTAATTTATTTTATATAATTATTAAGTTTTGTCGTTTCAATTTATGATTTATCCCCTCCACTTCGATTCAATTTGTTATGTCATAAGTTATTTGTTTTGGGTTGATTTATTTTTTATAATAATAATAATTATATCACATTGATTAGCGAATCACATATAACTTAAAAGGGCTTGACTCTTAACATGTTATCAAATATAACGATTAGGGGTCCCCAGATGAACATTAACTTTTTCACTTAAAACGATTAATTTCTCTTTCATTTTGTCTAACCATTTCTTTTTCTTTCCATGTTCTTTTCTTCTGTGTCTCTACATAGTTCTGATTTCTAGGTTGAATTTGGTCTGTCTCATGATGTTGACCAACGAATTTATTTTAATTTTATCTTTTTTAAAAGTGTGTTGGTGAGAAGAGCTCTTTCTTATATACTTAATAATTGCAGCTCAGTTTTGGAAAAAGGGCTGAGTTGATTGATTAACTAGAGTTTCGATTGTTCGAAATGAGGGTCATAGTTAAATTTCTTGAAGTCAATCAGTCTTTGAAGTAATGAAAATCTAATTTCATTTAATTGAATGCTTTGGAATTTACTCAGTAGCAGATTGTTTGTACTTCATTTGTTCTGAATAGTATGTCAAGTTTAATGTTTATCGACTATTTGTTGCAATTTTGTATAGTTTTAAGTTATTTTGAAGAATCTGACCAGATTCTGATGTGTGTTCTAGTCTTGATGCATTAGTAGGGCCCCTATTTAGTACTCTTTGCTAATACATATCTAATGTCTGGCTTTTGCCATGGAGTGATTCCTTTGGCATTTCTAGACCATTCACTTGGGAGTTCTCTTCCATTTGATTAGATAAGGTTAAGATTTCCAGATCACATCTTTAGGAGTCGTTGGTTTCTTTTGTTTGTGTCAAAGAAAAAATGTCTTTTGGAAGGCTAGTTAGTGTTTGGTTAAAAATCTTTTTCCTAGAAGTTCCATTCTTGCTTTTGGCAACTTTCTCTAGCCTATTTAGTAGTGGGATTTCGGTTTAGGGATTTCTGGGTAATGTTGAATTAAGAAGTACGTTGGGACTTTTGGGTAGAATCTTTCTACTTAGTTTAGTATGGTATCTCTGATGTTTGACTTTTCGGTTGTTCTGGGTTAAGTAGTTTAAGAGTTGTTTTTAGGTAGGTCTTCTTTGAATACCAGACTGTTGAAAAGTTGTGAAAAGTTTTCTTTCTTTTAGAGGGGGCTAGTTGGAGGAGGTTGGTAGTTAGCAACTTGCCAATTTAGTCTTGTTTAGTAAGTTGAGGTATCTAGAAATAATTACTTCCAGCTGTTTTTCTTTTTGGGTTGAGAGATACTCTTGTACCAGTTGAAGACTTAACTGTTTACAGCTACTTAGTTGTAGTACAAAGGGAGGGATTTTATGTCATCATCCTCAATTTCTGAGTCTGTGTAGTCCTTACTGTAATACATTTGGTATTCAAGGGTATTTAGTAGGGTAAGCTTGTAAGTTGATTTAATCATCAGACATTTCACTGTCTGTTTCCCAATGGTCATCAACTTGTCCATATGTAACATAGTACCTAGATGGTGTCAATTATTGAAAGAGCTTTAGGTTCAAACTCATTTAGGGGAACCATGGTTGAGGGACTGTTTTTTAGGAATGTATGCCATATAGACTTATTGTCTCTGTTCCTTTTAGTATAAACCTAATTTATAATCATTGATTTTTTATCTTTAACTTTTCTGTTTATTATTTCTACAATTATTCGTATTAATTTTTTTATAGTTTTGTGCTAGTTTTATTTGAAATCTTGGTGTATTTTACAGATTTTTCTTTTTGTTTAGTCTCGATAAGGTGTTTATGACTCTGATCTCGCTTGAACGCTTTTCAATCTGTTATTTATTAAGAATTTTATTCACCAAATAGTCGACTATGAATTTTTCTCAAAAATGAAATAAATTAGGAATAAATAATTGAATATCACTACAATCCACAAACGGACAAAAATAAAAGTGATAGATGATTCGAGTAAGCTATATTTATTAAAAAATTAAAGCCAAACTTAAAATTTAAAATACATTTTTATATTTTTAACAATAAAATAATTCTTTAAGATTCTTATTAAAATAAATATAAAATACAAAATATAAGATATAGTTATTGTATGTATTTTATATATAGTAAAATTGTTTTTGAAGTAATTTGCTTAGATTTCAATATATTTATAAATTATTCTAGTTATAAAATCTAATAATTCTTGTTTTTCCTTGTAGCTATGTTTTTATGAATATAACAAAAAGAATTGTGTAATACATCATCTATCAAGTTAAAAAGTGTAATAATTAACCTGTAATTTTTCATAACTAACAGCTACATATATATGAGATTTACCTTCATTATTCTGGGCGCAAAGTCTGGGTTGTCTAGTAAGTAAAAATCTTAAGCAATATTAGTGACCATATTCAGCACAGAAATGAGCTGGTATGTTGCCATCAATGTCTTTTGCATTATTTTAGTGTATTAACTATGTAATTAGTTAGGATTGTTTCTAAATTTGTTTTCGCATCTGAATCAGATCCAACCATTAGTAAGGTTTGAATAACTGCAAAATATGCATAGATACATGCTATTTGTAAAGATATTATGAAATTCTTTGTCCTAGCATAAATTTTATTTATTATCAAGAATTTAATTCAAATTATTAATTCTTAGAGTCAATGACTGCCCAATATTCAATAAGAATATCAACTAAGTCTATATGCCTCCCTTCACTTGCAGTTACATACATGTGAGCCCATCCATTAATATTAAAGCAAATTATACTGAGCCACTAAGCTGGACCTGCTTGTGATTGCAAGATCGTTAAAGTTGCAAGTTTATCGCCAATTTCCACTGCCAAACATATTTTCTTGCTACATTCCTTAAATTCTTCTGTTAAGAGGCATCAAATAATTAAATTAGGAGATAATAATTGGAAAATTCATAATAATTTTAGGCATTACTAACTCTGCTGCTTTCATGTAGATCATCAGCGTCATCCTTATATTTTCATCTTGTGATTCATGTTTCCATTTATTATTATCGTAATTTGTAAACGAGATATTAATTAATTTTAATTAATAATTTTTTACATTCTTCTCTTGATTCTTCTTCATCATCGTCGTTCTCATCATCATCCAACACACCCATTCTTGTATAAGTTTAAGAAATCATTTCATAAAGTTTTGTGATTTGAATTTAAGCTTTGCTTTTAAGTGGCTAGTAGCTTTATCTCTTGTAGTAAAACATATAGTGACTAAAATAATATTCAGTTTCTTATACTCTTTATAATTTATACTCTTTATAATTTATACTATATTTCCTTACTTGCTCTATGGCTTGACTTGGAATGGTGATTCAGATTCTTGACCACGGCATTATAGTAATGCTACCATAGGCTTTGACTCTAGTACACCTATTTGCTAATCTTATATTTCTATAAGTCTTGATTATTTCTGTTATTTGCGAGTGCTAACTAAACTAGCAGCTTAAATGTTTTATTAAGAGTTTCCACCATTTGAATTATTGGAGTGATTTAGTTAGTGCTTGTGGTTATAGTTTACTTAAGTTGTTCCTTTCATGCTGAAACTCTACAAGGAAATGGTGGTGTTGCCACTGTTATTTATCATTTGTAGTAGTCCACCTTCTCGGGACCATTTATGTTCTGAGGGCTTCTAGATTTCTGATATAAGTACTCTTCATAATACATTATGTTCGAAGTGTTGAGGGTTTAATGATTTTTTGAGTTCCCATTTAAACCTGAAAACTTTTAATATCTATGATTTCTATTTATCAAAAGGAAATTAAGTAAAGCACTTATGCAAATTTAGATTAATTAGTCAATCAATCAAGTTATTTTAAATAATATATTGCAAATTCACAAAAAAAACTCATAAATTTACAGGAAAACTACCATTTTAATCAAATAATCTTTACCTTTTTATACTTATAATAACTTTATTAAAATCTTACTGTCAATGCTATGATTTATTTTTTATATAATTAGAGTTTTCTTTGATTTTCCATTAGTTTGTTTAAAATCTAATTTTAAAATTAATTTACAATTATAAATTAATATATAATTTGGTAATAATTAAAAGTAAAATTGCAGATTTTTTCCCTCCAAATTAAAAAATTACAAATCCATTTAAAGTTTACTAATATTTAAATCTAAAAATAATAAAAATTTTATATTTTTTATTTATCTTAATATAAATGGATACTATTAATTGAATTAAATTATTTAGTTTTTTCGCTCTAATTATTACGATTGTTAAGATTTATGTTAAGTTGTTCCTATAAAGCTCTTCTCTACAGGAGGTTCATTAAATTGGCTTGCTATTCAGTGTTGTTATTTTAAGCATTTCTAGTTTTTAAGTAAGCGTTTGCTGAACCATATAGGCTTCTTTTTTTGAAATTATTATGTGATAAATGGTCATGTTTAGTAGGAGATGTGAATATAATCTTTGTATTTCTTGTGGCATTCTTAGTGACAGTGGTATCTTCTTATACTCTTGGAATTAGATCTATGATTGAAAGCCACAAATATTTACAGGAACTCCTAAATATGGATTTGAATTTACACCACTTTTCGCCTACCCGATTGTACCAGTTTAACTCTAATGGAACAGTTTTTTTTATATTCCTGATTAAATCTTTAAAAAAAATAGTTTATTTGTGGTACTAACACTCTAAATATTTACGATTCAAAGATTAAGATCAAACTACACTATGAATCCATACTACAAAGTTATATAAAATATTGTATGAATTTAATTCATACTCTGTTTAGGAGATGATGAGGAGCGAGGTTATCTAATAGATCTCTTGCCACGAATATCATAAAACTTTAATGATGATACTATTTTATCATTCCATGCTAAACAATTTATTAACTTTTTTCAAGCCTATCTCAGTTCTAATGCATCCTCCATTTCTGGACTAATTTTGAGGGCTGGTTGACATATTTTATGGCCTAAGTTTAAATGGCTTTTAACCAAAGATCTGGGGAGGTTTCTCCTTAAGTGGCTGCCAAATTCCCTGAGGGCTTTGATTTTAATGGTGCTGCATTTAGTGAAGCTACTGAGAATTCGTTTTTAATAAATTTTAAATGGTTGCTTTTGTCAGATATTTTTATTTAATTATAATATTTGGTAAAAATTACTCTGCATTTATTTAAATTTTTTAATTTAATATATTCTAGTTGATTGTTTTTATTAAAAAAATTATTATTAATTTATTGTTTGAATACTATTGGTTAATAAAATTATATAGATAAATAAGAATTTTAATATATTTGATTATATAAAACTAAAAATTTCAGCATTTTTATATTTTTGAACAGGATTTGGCCTGATTTATAAAAATTTGAACCTATTTTATTAAATTCTTCAGATATTGGAAATTTAAATTAATATTTTCAAGAGTTAAATCTAGATATATTCTAAGAAAATAAAAAATTTATCATTAAATTCAACAATCCAAAATCCTTTTAAATGTAACAATAAATAATGCAATAATATTCACAATAATTAGGCATGCCACAGCATCAATAATTGATAAGCCCTACTAGAGCCATTTTGTTCCCGCCAGTTTAGTATCAAATGCCACCAATGTTACAACACCCAATAATGATTCAACAACCATATCATCCGCCAATGTTTACAGAAGCAGAAGTAGTACCAATAAACTTAAAAATAAGTTAGATCTCAACCATAACAGCAAGAAGTTCCCATTAGAGAATTTATTGGCTAATTTTTGAAAGTTAATGCATCTAAGCTATCTAGTATCACTGATGAATATATTAAAAATTAAAAGTGTCAATAAGAGATGAATTAGCAACAATAACATCTAATAATTTTCTGAGCATAACTATAGTAGAAACAGTTTCTTCATTAAACTGATGTAATTCAAAACTATCAGTAAGTGGGAGTTCCACTAAAAAAGAAAGTAAGCTCACAATTTTCAGTAAAATGTGGTAGCATCTCCACAAAACCAGATAATACAAAATCTACCAATAGATTTAAAAACATTAATACACTAGCTAAATTGCTGCTAATACTATGAAATAGAGTATTTCAAGCACAAATGATGCCTAAAATCAAGATATTGCCTAGAATTTAATCAAATTGCAGATCCAGAACCCTATCTAAGAGCAAAAAGTTACTCTTCAAAAGAAAGCTTAAACAAAACTCTAACTAAAGTGAAAAATTAAGTTGTCATAAATCAGACAAAAAAATAAGGAAATCACTCAACCGCCAAATAGTCCTCATTACAGTTCTGATAACGCCTAAAATTAATAGTCGATAAAGTATGAATAAGTATATGAGGACACAAAGATGCCTGCTTAATAATTAATGAATCGATATTTGAAAAGAAAGAAACCAAACTCAAAAGATAAGCCTTAACTTGAAAAGAAGCCAATAACTCCCTATTAATTTTTCTAATTGTAAATCTAAAATATACTTAGGAGAGATCATGATGACGCTACAAATCACGATTTAGCTAAAATTTCTGGTGATTTATGGGGTTAGCTGTCTTTCTAGGATATGAATATGTGGAGAAGGGACGGACTTAAGAGGGAAGAAGCTTGTTGTCAGAATCTTGACTACGATTTATCTCAAGCCAGTCAGTGATCCAAGCAAAACAAAAAGAATATAATTGTTATTAATGAAGGATAAGGCCTCCTGGAGGCAATTGTAATTTAAAATAAAATCTTGAAGCTTAAGAAAATTGACAATTAAAATAAGTTTAATCTGATTAAGAGAATAATAACAATTGATAGAATTTAAATTTATTGATAAGTGTAACCTTAATTATAGTTATAGATTATCATATTCCATGATTTCTTAACTTGATAATTTTATAAGGACTATCAAAGAATGCATTAAAAGTGTATTGCATTTCCTATACAATAAAAACCGAGTTACTGTAAAATCCAACTCTTATTAATAAAAGCAGAAAACACGATCAGTATCACAATCCAAGTGATAGTAGTAAAAGTTCTATATAAACGAAAAAATTTGTAGGTTGATGAAGTCACTTTTAACAAAGAGCTACAAATAAACAAATACAGATCTTTGAAGGTAAATATATAGTTTAATGAGTTCTTATTTATAGGATTCTTTGTCTTAACCTGAGAAGAAAAAGTCAACAACTTTTAGTACATAATTAAATGGATGTACCAAAGTGACAGGCACAAGGATATTTGAGATTTGAACTGAATTAACTACAATCACTCTGCAGCCTTTATTCTCTCCAATGTCTAGTAATACAGGTTCATAGACCAAAGACGATAACTCTAAAGTGGGTTCATAAATTTTCTAATCTATTAAAATGCTTGGAAGTGGGAAGTTTAGAAAGGTATACCTCGTAAAATAGAAAACAACAGGCAATCTTTATTCTATGAAAATTTTGAGTAAGCAGAGATTATGGGATAAAATATTGTTAGATATGCCAAGAATGAAATTAATACACTAAAACATATATTAAAAATAAGAATGTTTTAAATTAATTTTATTTAATAATAACAGTTTTAGTATTATTTTTTCTTATTTAATAAGTAATTAATTATATTCTTTAATTACGTATTTTCATTCTGTAAGTTGGCAATCATCCATTTCATCTAACTTTCCTTGTTTTCCATGTTTTCGCTCATTAAAAATATTCAATTTTATAAGAATTAGTCTTTTGCTTAATTATTTTGAGTTATAATTCTTGTCTACTCAGGATGCCTTCTTTATCTGTGCTTTTTCAATGCTTTTTAAGAAATATGAGGAATTCAGTTGAATCAATTCTGACAAGTTGAAGTGGAGAACTAATTCATTATAATTTTAAGTTTTTTATTATTTAATTTTGTACCAATTAAATAATTTTTATGGGACCTGTTTCCTATCATTCACTAATTTTTTTTCAAAAAAGCATCCAACAAAGCAAATTTGTAAAATATAAAATGTCATTTATGAACTCTATATAGACTAAAAAATAATTAATTTAATATTACTTAGTTGAATTATCACAATTAAACATAAAAGTTAGTTTATTATTTTTTACTAAAAATGTAAATGAGAGTGGGTTGGAATTGGTAAAACTAAAAATTTTAACTTCGAATGAAAATCAAATATTTAGAATTATTAAAAATTAATAAATTGGGTATTTTTTAATAATTAGTGTGTTTTAAGATATTTAAAAATATAATTTTTTGCACAATATATAATAAGTAGTTTATCTTATACTAAGCATTCATTTATAGTGAATCTTAACTATGCTTTCCAAACTAAGTATAATATTTTCTTGATTTTAGGTTTTTGTTTAGGTAGGGATCTCGGGAAGATTCTTCAAAGAGAAAGAAAGTTTACTGAGGATAGAGTCATAATCTATATTTCTGAGATTTTTTTAGCTCTCGAGGATCTGCAAAGAGAGGTATTTTATATAATGAATTGAAGCCTGAAATGTAGTTTTGGATGAAGTTGGACATGTACTCTTAACTGACTTTGGTTTATGAAAGGAAGGAGTGGAAGAAGATGCAAATGGAGCTGAGTTATTTTGTGGGTCCTTTGCTTATTTAGATCCAGAATTAAACCACCAATCATAGCAGTATACCAAAGTAATAATACTTATTTTAGGTATTACTGGAATTAAGAATTCTTGTTATTAGAGTTATAAGCGTTTTAGCTTATCTCGATTAAATCTCCTATATACCAAAAATAAGACATGTCATTTAGATAATATTTTCCCACTCTCAGTATTATAAATAAATGATCGTTATAAATTATAGAAATTTTCCACAAGAATCACTGAATTAATTAGTTTTAGCACATAATTAAAAGAATATTACTACTAATCACTTGGGTTTGCATATACAACCCTCAAAATGAAAGAATCACTTGAAAGCTGTCAGACTTTAAATTTAATTTATATAAAACATAAAAAATAATGCAATTCAAATCATAAGAAAAAAGATTAAAATAACTTGTTCTTCAATACTTTACTTGAAAAGTAAAATAAATATAAATGAAAATAAAAGATTTCAAGTTTTTATACATAAAATTAATGCATTTTTAGCATTTAATTAGGCTTTATTTTCCTTTTGACATTTAATGTTATATTTTTTACATCAATAATAGATTCAATCATAGTAATATTTATATAAATCCTAAAATTAATAAAGGAATCGCTGAGAAGGAAAGAAAATTATTAATAAATATTTTTTCAATATTAAAATCTCTCTCGATAAATAAATAAGCTAATATATCATATAATTAACTGGTTTAATATTATATAGGGGCACTTAAAGTTAACTACTTAGATTTATAAGTTCTAAGTATTTGAAATTTATTATAGAATTATTTCCCCTTAAATTATAAATAGTTGTATTAATTTTATTCAGAAATTGTAATCTTTTGCCATTTCTTTTTAAAAAAAATAAAAATAAGCTTAATGATTGTGAATTTTTTTTTAAAAGCTTAGAAGAGCTGGCCACGGTAAATCTGTGCATTGGTATTTACTTGGTGTTATATTATTCAAAATGGTAGTCATTTGTCCACCATTTTTCTCTCCTAAGAAAGAAGAGGTTTTCCACAACATTTTTAAAAGGGATTTCTCAAAATCCCAGCAATTCTCTCTGAAAAAAAACAAAAATCTTAAAGTAAGTTTGCTAAATCATAATCCAAGCAAGCGTCAAGGTTCTGGAATCGGGATATCAGATGATATAAAGAAACATCCATTCTTTAATTCTATAGAATGGCAAGTAGTCAAAGAAAAAAATATGAATTCCCCTAAACCTGATATCAACATGAAATAGAAATATTATGCATATGTTTAGAACTTATAGAATCAAATATAGAAGATAACCTAAAGAAAGTATTCGATGATTTTGAAGAACTAGTCCCTCATATTTACGAGAACAGAACAGTCCAAGGATGGTCATTCGTGCAGAATGTTAACTTCCATGCTGGCAACTTGGAATAAAAGTGATAAAATAGGCAAAATTAAAATCAAGAAATAATGATTTATCATACAAATCAATCTATATGAACAATAAAAATATTTAATTTTTCAAGCAATTTACATATTCTTAGTCTTACCAATTAATTAAATGAAAATAATTAAGTATTATGATAAAAATCTGCTCTAGGATACATTTGAATAATTATCAATTAAATGACTAAACGAAAATCTAGTGAGTGTGTTTAGTATTTTTAGTAAAATTTTTTCAATAAAAATTTTCCATAAATTCAAATTATTTAATTAAATTTTGTGTTGTGGTATTGAAATTACTAGATGCTAATGGAAAATTACCTAATTATAATTTTAATTTATAATAAATATAATATAGTATTAAGTAAAAAATTTTAATTAAAATTTTTGTAAAGGCCTTTATGAACTTTAATAGTATTTACTACATATATAATGTTATATTTCTATTAATATTTTAATGCTAAAAACTAATGTTAGTTCTTAAAATAAAACAATTATAATTTATAAAGTCATTTCAGGATTAATAAAATAAAATTTTATCCATAAATAACTTCTATAAATAAAACCTAAATATTAAATGATAATTGTAGAAATTAAAAGAAATAAATTTACATCTCAAATTAGGATTTAATTATATTTACAAGATAGTTTTAGGCTTGAACTAATATCTGTTTAATTCAATTTTTTAATTGCATTAAACGGATTCAAATTTTTATGCTTTTTAAACTTAAATTTTTATTATATATTGCAAGAATACATTCGAAATTGAAAAATTAAAAATATTTAAATTTATAATTAATTAAATTATTGGCAGTTGAAATTGGTCAATTTGAACGATCTTGGGCTCATTCGATAGGGAATTCAAAAATAGTTGGACTTTACTATTGGTGGTACTATTTTATAGCATCCCTGGAGCGAGATAACTTGGATTTAATTAAACCATCTAAATTCATTAAATTATACCCTCACTTTAAAGTCAGGTTATCTCGCTCCAGGGATGCAATAAAATAGTACCACCAATAGTAAAGTCCAGCTAATTTTGAATTCTCTATCGAATGAGCCCAAGAT
>ARYC01008310.1:0-21984 GCA_000711775.1 Oxytricha trifallax
GGTAATTTACAGTACAATCTGTGAACCAATGTACCAATATACTGTTTAATGGAATCAATTTTTTAAAAATAATTTATCCAAATTAAAAGTATAGACTAATCAAAAACATGACAGTTATATT
This sequence comes from Oxytricha trifallax, assembly GCA_000711775.1. Classification (NCBI taxonomy): domain Eukaryota; phylum Ciliophora; class Spirotrichea; order Sporadotrichida; family Oxytrichidae; genus Oxytricha; species Oxytricha trifallax. The sequence continues at coordinate 122 of ARYC01008310.1, forward strand.
AAGGGTTTATTTCACTGTATTTAAAAAGATCTACAATTTCCTATTTTTATGTATTTTATCAATAATGTGAATAATTCCATCAAACAATTAGTAGTTCAATGTGGACCTTGAAATCACATAAATAAAATAAATAAATCAGAATCCTTGAAGATTCAATCAAGAAGTAAGTAAACAAGCATGACTTAAAATATCAATTCAACACTCCGTTGAACAGCTAAACCATAGAACAACAATAATAAAATGCTATATGTAGCTCAGTAATTGTTTAGATCAATATACATCTTAAGACTATAAAAGTATATTACTTAATCTGCTAGAATTTATGGTAACACCACAACCTCTAATTTTAAATAAAGAATAAACTCCATAAGCACTAGACACTGTTAATGGAAGGCTTTAAAACAATTATATGCATCAGAAATCATCAAAAGTTTAATAAATTCTAGACTAATCACCATCTCATATGCTTTAATATCTTAGTAAATCCTTGATTCAGAACATCCATAAAATAGCATAGTAAACTATTAAAATTCCTTTACCAACTAGGACAGTAAAATGAAATTTGACTTTAAACTAGCAAGTTTTAAAGAGAATTATAGCTTGAAAAGAAGTATAAGTGAAGTAGCAAGTTCTTAATTCAACAGCTGACAAGAGAATAATTTTGTCTTTGAAATATATGAAAAATTCAGACAGAAAGCCAACTAAAATAAGATAACTCATGATTCGATTGAGTAAATGATGATATAAAGAGTTCTTATCCCAAAAGATTATTACATAATTAAAAAAGAGAGGTACTAGAGTAAATATCATTCAGAATATTCACTAAGATTAATAATCATCTCATCAAATCGACACACAATCAAAGCAGCTTCAAGAGCAAACTTTAAATATTAATATAAATGAAATAGTCCATTCGGAGCATGAGAATCTTCTGAGGTTTTGAGAACAGTATCATAATGCTTCAAAGTAAAAGCTACTTATAATGCTCACTAAAAAATTAACCAGATAGCACAAATTACTAAGTATAAAAATGACGATAGTTTTAATTATAATTAGTAATTATTATATTAGTAAACATCAAATAAATGCAGTGCCCTCAAAAGCAGAGATATTGAATAACAATTAGAAATATCAAATGATGATAGTGGTATATAGAGTATTATAATCAATTAAACTAAAAATAGTATAAAAAGGCACCTAAATATGAATTAATATAATCAGGAAATCTTTTAATCGTCATAAACCATAGTATATTCAAATTCTCAGCACTTAGCTAGAAATTTTTTAATCACAAAAACAGAAAGTTTTTCTCATTTGAGAGCAATCAAATAGTCAGATAAAAAATAGAAGCATAACAAGAAATATAAAAAATTTAAGGCTTTGTTGAATTTTTAAGCTCTATCAAAAATTTTCCAAAAAAGAAAGTACTGAGCATTTGGAGTAAATAAACGTAAATTATTTTCAGGAAAAGCTGACAAAGAAAGGTTTAGCTTAAGTAAAATAAGAAAGAAATTCAAAACTAAATTGTACTTCTAGCTGAGAATGATTTAAAGTTAAGGAAGTATGAAGCGTTCCTTAGTTTGAAAGATTAAAAGATTAGTGAGTAAGAATAGTATATAATAGATAAGCAAAAGATAAAAGCTGAGATATGCGGGAATGAAAAAGCAGTCGAGAATGATGAGATTTTAGTCATCAAAGAGAAAAACTCCAACTACTAATAATAACTTAAAAATACTATTTAAGGTATTTATCTGAAATTTATATCAGATAATTGTCAGGGATACTTCCTATTTTGAAGGTCCTATCTTGCCTTCATTATTTATCTGTTTTTAAATGAATTGTATTATCTCCTTTAATTGCATCAGATACACTAAATATGAATTGAATAATTAGATAATCTTCATATAGCTGGTAAAAATGGCAACATTTTGAATAATATTTATAGACTGTTGAAAAAGATTTAATTAAATTTTTAACCAGGCAAGCATAATTTAGGATTGTATAAAATTACTTACTTGCCAATAAATCTAAATTTAATCAAGATAGCATTTATAAATATGCATGTTTTTATATTAAAAAAATCCTTATTTGTATTTGAAAATATTAAAATTGTCTCTGTGATTTAATAGCATAAATAAACCATTAAATTTCAACAATCTTAAAGAATTGGTTATTTAATTTAATGTTTATAAATGGTCAAGCTATGCTTTATGTCGAAGCTGAAATTTTAGAGTTTAATAAACTAGATGGACTTGTATGCATATACTGGTTTTAATAGTAATTAAGACCCAGTTTCTTTAATTTAAATATAAATTTTAACTAAATAGACAAATTATGGGATGAATTAAACATTGCAAGATTGATATTTATTAATGCTTAATTCAAATATAAATTAAAGAGATTTAACTTTATATGTCAAAATCTTTATTATATTGATAAAAATTAATAAATAAGGTATTGGGTGAATAAATCTGGAATAAGTATGATATAAACAGATCTTAAAAATAGGATTTTACTTTAACTTTTTTGTTTAGTATTTTATTGAATAAAAGGTTAAGACTCAAGTTAAAATAAATATTAAATAATCTTAAAATATAGAGTTCTGTATGGCACTGATAATTATTTAAAAATGTTTGTTTATATAATTTTATAGGTTAGGACCCGATATCCTGTAATTGAACTATTATATATTTACCCTTGGTGCAAAAGTTAATGTTCAGCAAAATTATGTTTATATCATATGGAAATCATTGTTTAATTAACCCATCTAATCATGATAAAGAAATTAAAATACTTCCACATTGGAATAAGTTTCTTTTAAAAACAGAATTGCATTCACAACCTCATTATTCATGAGTATTTAATATTATAATGAATCTCAAAATAGAATATTGCTTTAAATTTACAAATAATTTCAGAAAACGCTGCTAATCTCTTAACTATTTATTTAAATAAGTATGATATAGAGGCTTTTAATAAGAAGACTTATTAATAAAATTATGATACAAAAGCTATAGAAATGAGGCGAAAACAAAGGAAAAATACCCCTTAAATTTCTCATTAACTAAAGTCAAATTATATGGTTTAATGATTGAAACTTTAGCAAGCCATACTGATGTCATAATAATTAAAAGAGGTTCGTACTAATTTCTCAAGCTTAGATTGATGTCCTTTAACACGTATCTTTTTGTAAATAGTATATTATGATTGTATAAATTGACAATCAGTCAAAATAGAAAAATAATCTGAAATATATAAAACTTTTAGAAATAAAGATATATAAGAGTAACTAGAGAGTGTAAACTTTATAATTTTAAATTAAAATTTTGTTTGATTAGTTTTATAATTATATATATTTTGGGACTTAGTTGAAACTTTTATATATTTTTACTACTTGGTCCCAATTAAATTATAAATATTATGAATTTAAAGTTATTAAGGCATCATTTAAAATACAAATACAAATATGAAATTACAATTCTACCTTATTTAAATTTCATTTATTAATATTTAATTAAATTATGAAAATAATATATTTTAAGCATAAAATTAATATAAATTTAAGTTTTGTTACTTTTCTTAGTAATTTAACTTTTGATTTACTCATTTAAAGGACATAAATAAATTACATTTAATTTTAGAGTAAAGTCACTTCATTTATTATTTGAAGTAAATAAAAATTTATTTTAATATATTAAATAATAATATTAGTATAAAGAATGGGACCAAGTAGAAAAAATATATTAATTTTACTACTTGGTCCCAAAATAATATATAAATATGTTTAAAATCAAACAAAATTTTAAAATAAAATTATAATAATGCTTTAACTATGATTATTTATATTTCTCATGTATTTAAGGTTATATGCACTCCCAATTTTTATCATATTTTGACTGAATGAATGATTTATATAAATAAATCAAACTATCGGAATATATATTAATAATATTTTAAAGTAGAGTAAATTACATAATTAACTTATAATTAATCAAATATAAATAAAAGAGATGAGAAGGTATTCGTTCATTAAAATGTAAGTCCCAATAAATATATTTAACTTTTAATTTTTACAGGGGTTGTATCTTGTAAGATCAGCAGCAGCACCTGAACAAGCCTTAGCAGACTAGCTAAGAAAACAGGGGGAAATTAACACTAATGCAAATGGAGCAAGTATAAAAGAGAATAGAAAGATAATAAGCACAATTTTAAGATATGTATAATTCATTTCTATTATTCATATTTGAATTATTATAAATTAATTTTTAAAAATAATATAGGGATATTTAATTCTTCCTCACCTAATTGTTTTTAAGCAGTTCGGGTGAAATTCATCTTAATAAAATTAAGATGAAAAAGTTTGGATAATTTGAATTTAACCCAAATATAAAAACTAATTTCTCCGCCCGAAAAATAAATATACTTATGTAGATACAATGAAAATTCTTGATCTGTGTTTCACTTCCAAACATATTGAACTTATTTAACATTGTTTTAATAGCTACTCTAAAATGTTTAGGTAATTACTACATGCTGTTAATGTATTGAAAAATTCTATCATGATTAATAGTAGATTATGGGTAATATGACCCACCCACAATTTAAAACTAAAAACTGCTTTATGCTGCTAAGAAAATACCATTTCATCTTGGTGATAACGAAAGAGCCATATTAATTAAAAATACTGCAGAAAGTATGTAAAGAATCTGAATTATAACTTAATGAGTTAGTTTAATTTAAACACCAAGCTTTAGATATACAAGAATGCAAACAGCTAAAAGACTTTACCAAAGTATAAAACTATTTAGAAATAAAATACTAAATGTAGAATATCAATTTGAATACACTTTTTAGTTGCAGTCATTTTAACGATAGTGGTTGGTGAATTAAAATCACAGGATAATTATAACTTTTCACCATATAAAGATTTTGATATATTTCTATTTGTATACGAGATTTTAATGTCTGACTCTAAGAATTCTAGCACCCTAGCATGGTATAGTTTAAGTGACATAAAAAGAAATTAATGGAATCTGAACTTGTGGAGATTTTGTTGAAAAACTTATAAGATCCAAATAGAAACTTCAAAAGATAAGCTGGTAACTAATAGAAACCTATAAAAGCAAAAATATATAAAGATTTTGGGAAGTAAACTCAATTATTTAATAAATTATTACAATAATTAAATTAAACAAGCAATTTTTCTATCAAAATAAATTCAAATTATCTTTTCTTACTATATGATGAAATAATTTAATATAAAAGCTATTGATTCTTTTTAATGAGAATGTTAAATATTCTCATTATTCTTTTTAATTTAAATTAGAAGACATTACTTCTTTAAAAAAGTAAATATATTTATTAGAATTTTTAAATTCAATAATATTGAAAGAATATTTATTATTTAATTTAAAGGAGTAGCATTAACTTATTACTAGTAACCATAGGAGGTCATGATCAAATCACTAGGGCGGACAAGTTATTAATTTGGATGATATAGTAATACCAACACTGAAATGAGAAAATTACAGATTTAAAAAGCAGATTATGATCTGAATCAACAAAATTAATGATAACAATGAAAAGTAAATGAATACCAAGCCAGATGATTTGAATGGAAAAAATTATATTAGCTGATTCATAAATTACTGTGATTGAGATGGAACTGGTGAAAGCTATTTCTAAAGTGACTGAAGCTATATATAATGACTGAATATTCACAAAGCACTAAATTATAAAAACATTTTAAACTATTTTACACTTTCTTTGAATTTGAAATATTTAATAAATGTGATATATTTTACACATTTAGAAATTGAGAATTCTATGCAAAAATTTTTAGAATATGGCGGCTATAATATCGATACTTTCTCACTTCTTTTATAAATTTTACCAATTCTTCCTGAGTCATTAGAATAAATGTTGCTTTATATTTCATGAAAACTCTCAATATTTTATCTCAGAATATATTAATATCTATCGTCTAATTTTACTTTCAGAGCTCTTCTTATTTCATCAATTTCCATTGCTCCTAGAATTCGATTTTTTCAGAATAGCATTTATCTCAAAATTAAATTTAAGGATAACTTTATCTCAAGCTCACTATCCCAGAATTCTTCAATTACTTCAATTTTCTTATTCTTGTTGATTCTTAAGGATAGTTGGCACTTCATTTTGGAAGTGAGTGCTGCCATATTCTTCAGATAGGTTATATGTTGTTTTTACTTTCATATTTGAAGTATCGGAAATTTATGTGGCAATAAATAATACTTAATCATTTATATTCACTTGATCCAGTGGCAAAGTTTGAGTTTGAGAAGAGGTTTATTAGATTGGGGTAATACCATCTATCTTAGTAATAAAATATCATAATCAAGAGTAAGTTAGAAAGCTAGGCAAAAATCATGAGAATCAAATGAAATAGCCGATATGAAAATTGAATGTTCAAGATTGATTAAAGTCTTGAAATGCTGAAGTGGAAATCGAGTACTGATTAACTTCAAATAAATGTTATCTCTCTAAAGCAAAAACTGGTCTGTGATTTTTATTTGAGATTTAAGTAAAATATTCTGAGAATTTCGCCCCATTTTCATTTGAGTTACCAATGTGTTTTACCTCCAATCTATCATGAGTAGAATAACTTCAGCTGAAGCTACCCAGAAATTAATAGCTAAACTTAGATAAAATATAGTACTGTAAAAAATAATTAATTGATAATGCATTTTAAATTTTGATATATATATATATATAATTCTTAATTTTATTAAAATAAATTCAATCTTGAGTGCTTTATAATTTTAGTGAGTTTAAATTCTTATTATTTTCTTAAATGAAATTATTAAGTATTGAATATTTCTCTAACATCAAATCTAAAATCCATTTCAAGTTAACTAAAATAATATAGTATAATAAATGTTTTAAACAAAATTTATCTGAGATTTAAAAATTAATTATTTATTTGATTTTTGTTTAATTATTAAAATGGATGCAAAAAAAACTCTAGATAGACCCATTTACTAGACCTAATTTTGTTTGAATATGCCTTTATTTGATAGTATAGTTTCCAAACATAATCATAATTATTTCTCAAAATTTCCTTTAGATATTTCCTGTCTTCTTTAACGCTATAGGGGATAATGCTACAATAGAAAATTTAATCTTGTATAATAGAAAAATGTAGAATATAAATCAGGCTAAAACATCCTTTTAGTTAAGTTCAACTAACTTCTATGCCATATAAAAAGCTTAATTTAAATTATTTTAAGCAATAAAATGTTTAAACGACTCAAGATTAAAACTAGCTTATATTTCTTCAAGATAATTCAAAATTTTGCTAATTTAGACGTTCATAACATCTCAAATATAAAACTAATATTACAAGAAATTTTATAATAATTTATCCTACAATAAAGTTGGAAATTTTCAGAAAAAATTCAAACTTCATAATGATTGAGAGTCTGCATGTATCAAATGAAAACCTTAGGATCTTTACAAAGAATTAAACAAATTGAAATTACTAAACATTGATTTAGAAATGCTATAAATAAAAGTGTGAATGCTCTCAATCTAGACTTTCAAGAAAAAGTAAGTTTTTCTATTTATAAACCTGAAACTAAAAATTAATAATTAAAATAATAAAATTAATTTTTATTGAGTTTTGTTGCACTTTCAGGATACTTTAAAAAATAATTCTTCTTAATTAAAAGTATTTTAGTGCTTAATATATATATATGTATATACATTTTTTAATGATAAAATAGATTAATAAATTCAAAAGTTAATTCCATTATTTTTAGAAATTTTTAATAAAAATTTGAATTTATTTTAGGTATTAATAACTCGAGTTAAAATATTTAGAGATTTTTGGGTTTAATTTTCATGTATATTACTTTGGATCAATAAATTATTTTTAATATTAAGAAAGTGATTATATAAATTTACATTAAAATATAACTAAATCAATAAGAGTCATCAAATATCATTTTTTAATATGCTAAATCTTTATAAATAAATTGCTATATTAAAGAAAAATTGGATATATTTTAAGCAGAGAAGAGTCATGAGCATACATTTATATATGCATTTAATTTATAATATTATAAGAAAATCTAATATATCTGGGAAAATATTCATGTGCAGATCAAGCTATGATACTCCAATTTATGTTTAAAAATTTTTAATTTTTACACTTTCATAGTTAATACTTGTATGATATGTAATTTCATATAAAGTTATCAACGGATAAAGAGAAAGATTAACGTATATAACAAAAATCCAATTGATTTGAGGAAATTAAAATAATTTAAAATAAATCGAATATGTGACAGTTAGAATAAGCTATATTTGAATATTCCAATATTAAATTTTAATCATAATTTTTAATTATAAATAGAGCATTACGATGGAGAACTTGCGTAAAAGATATGCACTATAGAGCGGTAATTAATTTTGACTAGAAATCATAGATGATCAACTGAAGAATTCTGAAAGCTCCTTGGCGACGAGTAAGATATTAAGTGACGATGACCAAAGATAGACACTTGGTTAAATCTAAGGATGATGTGAGCATTTGGTAATCCTTCTTGTTAGTAGTGATGACTATCCCTCTAACTGGAAAGCGCTTGTCCCTTTTGTGTTAACATACATACATAAATTTGGGAGCCCCAGAGACCTCAATGTGGATACTTATAATTAATTAATTTATCTAAGAATATAAATCTAGTATGTTTACTAAAAGAAAATTGAATTTTTAACATCAGATTTCTTAAAATATCTCAAGCAGAAATTTTATAATAATTAAACAGATAGGATCTTTAGGGCCCCAGATGAAAAGTTAAAGAATCAAATGCCCTGCTTTTATCATCTTTTTATTCTTCCTTATCTACTGTTGTATTAAGTAGTTTTTTGTTGTTTCCCCTTCATTGATTTCTTTTTCCCTTATATCTCTAGGCGCTACGAGGACAAATTATTCTTCTTTAATTTTCTACCAATTCCGATGGTAGAGAGAGTATATTATGTGAAGTTAAAAATTAATAAGAAGATGTCCAGGAAAGCTTTCATCTTTTCCGAGTATGAGTTGAGTTAGGTCTGACTTTAGAAAGCCTACTTATCTTGAGTTTAGTTTTAATATGATTTTATCTTGTTTCTCATTCTTTCTTTCTTCTAATCCATACTAATGAGAATGTCGGAGGCTTCTCATTTTTTTTCATTATCGATGAGTAGTGACTGCAGAATATGTATTGATCAATTGAAATGTTTTAGTCGATCATTCCAAAAATTGCAGTATAAAACCTCCTTTATCTTTGGAAATAAGCGACTTTGCTATAAATTATTCCTTATCTAAAAGCATAATCATTTTTAGTACAATTAAGGAGGGAGATGTTGTGTTGTAAAGAAAGGTGTGGCATATTCTAAGATAAAGTTCGAGTATTTTTTCTTCACTCAGGTGGTGATGGTTTCATTGATCAAAGGTTATTCTCTTAGAGATCATAGGTTGTGGTTACATTATATTTTAATAAATTATATTAATTAATTGGTTCCACCTATTAATTTATATCTCACTAATATAATTACTTATTATAAAAATAGGTAGTTGATTAATTTTAATCAAAAGCTTCATCACATATTGAGAGATTTTTGGCAGGTTCAGAACCATTATTATTTGATAGTTAAGAGTCGGCTTCATCCAGTTCCTATTCTGACGAGTAGGAATCTGAGGTTTCAGAGAGTCACTACTGCTTCTGTAAGCAGAGTGAGTTTAAATAGATGATGATTCGTCTATTGAGTTTAGTTATCTTACTCATTTGATACTGACTTCTAGGTTTTTGTTTTAATTTTCTTGTCTCTTTTCGAAATTCTTGATTTTGTAGTATTATTGATCTTATTGGTTTTGTAGGATTAGACATTTTTGTTGAAGATGAAGATTGGAGCTTTAGAGATTTCTCTCTTGCTCGCTTATTTGATCTAAAAGTATTAATGATTTTATTAGGAATTTCTTTTTCTTTTCTTTTTTTTGAAGACTGATGTTTAGCTAAAGGAATCCAATCACATACTGGTTTTTCTGTCTAGTATAGAAATCTGGTTTTATAAAGTTATTTTTTATATAAAACAGTAGAGCTTTGGGATAAGATTTTAGTTAATTTAAGAATTTACTTTGCTATGAAAATAATTCTTTAAACTGTGATAAGTTCCCAACAATCGTTGTCGATGTAATGGTATAGGACTTTTGTTAGGTGATGAAATTGAGAACTCCTTATTAGCTAAATGATACTTGGCTTGTCTTTCGACTTTAGACCACTCATTCTGAGTTTAATTATTTTCAATGCAGAAATTATATACAAAATATTATCATTATTTTATACATTTAAATTTTGTCAAGTTAATGATTTCATTTAATTTAATTAAAATTAAATGTTTATACATAAATATCCTGTAATATAAATGTATAGTTGTTTAATTTTGATAGATATACAGAGTAAAATAAAAGATTAAGAAAGAGAAATGAAAAATACTTGATATAAAATATAATTAAGAATTTGGTTAAAATCAAAGAGATAAAGATCAAAATAAACAAAGTAACAATTAACATGCAGCAATAGATTTAGTTGTCTCCCAGTTCATAATAAAATTACCAAAATTATTATAAATATACATCGAATATCTTGATAAAAAGAAATTGAAAAAAGCATTTTAAAATATCAAAATGATTTGAGATAGGCTGTGAGTTATTAATAAAATAGCAATAGATATCAGTAATAACTGCAGCAGCTCAATAAATTTCATATCATAAGCATCTAAATCTATTTTAGTTAGATATAATAAAATGATTTTATTAATTAATTGTAAAAATAATGCTAATAGGATTAATGAAGGTAAACATTGAAAGAGAGAATAAGACTTCAAAATTTCAATATTGATAATAATGCTCAAGTTGACAGTGATTTTAAGCGTAGTTATGATAAATTTGGATATTAGGAAAAAGATAACTAGAGATTTAATGATAAAATATAGTAATAATGATACCCTTCAAATTACATAAAGAAAATTAAAAAAGACCATTATAATATTATAATAACATATTATGTTTTTAAATAAATATGAGTAACAAGTATTGCTTCTTAATAACAATTTATAAAGTTTGTTGTTTCCCCTAATTTTAAACTTGATATTATAGTAAATACTTAAAAATAAATAAAATTACTTAAATTTATTAAAAACCTAAAAGCCATTAATTGTAGAATATGGGAGACTGTTAAAATTAATAAAGATTTATAATATTATCATATCTATTTGTGGCTTTCTCATTTAAAACATCTTTTCATATTAGAAGCAGTAGCATAAGTTTCTGCACTAAAGCTACCAAAATGATGAAACTTAGATTCATAATAATTATAAACAAAAACGCATACAATAAAATCTGACACATGGCCTCGCTTTTAAACAAAAATTTAAATGCTTACCAAGAATTAGATAATGATCAAAATTTTCTTTATATTTTATAAAAATATATTTTAAACTATCAAATTAGATTATGTTATTTTTTCTTTAATTGATAAGTTCTAAAATATTTCGTATTTAAGTGTTTTAATAATATAATATGAAATAGGTATTATTTTTAATACATAATAAATGTTTTCTGTGATAAACGACATGTCATTATTATAACATAATATGAATTTATAATTAAAATCACAGTCCAACTCAAATGATCCTTAAATATATATTTATTAGGGAGAGAATGTGGATTAAATACTTTAATTAAATATATATAAATAAACAGTATATACAAACCTTGATTATTCTCTCACTCTTGGTATGTATTTATATTTTTATAAAATACTTGATTTCAATCCCCCGTTTAGTGAGATGGATGCACTCGAAATGCTGAAATAGAGCTGTCTCGACAAGCCAGCTTTTGAAGAGATCTCCTGCTACAAGAGCATCCTTCAAAAAGCTGGAGGAGTTCATATTGGTAAAATCAGAGCAGATAATAGAACAGCAAGGCTGTGGGTGGTAGTCAATATTCTAGGAGAATTCTCTATTCGATAGCATTCTTCGATGGTAAAACTAAAATTGGAAAGGAAGATGGTGGGCTCAACATTGAATAATCGAAAGGATGACGAAGCGACTAACCACTAGGCCTTGGTCATCAATCTCGACTCTACAGTAGAAAGGGCAGTTTCTCTCAAAGTAAGGTACACTCGATGCATTCAACTTATCACACAGGGCTAGATTAATTAAACACTAGTAACACGATCTCGACGATTGAAGCGCAACCCAAACTTGTTCCACAATTGTAGTTTTTCTAACATCTTAGACCAGAAGCCATCAAGCCTTGGATGCCAACACGTATCCGAATGGGTGTCTTACAAGTGTATAAGAGCAAGAAATCCGCAACATTACATCTAACCTACTAAACAATCGATAAAGTAATAGCCAGAGTGTTACTTTGATGATCGCCTTTCTACTAAGAAAATCAGAATCATGCATAAAATTGAGTAATTTTTAAGAAATATCTTGGAGTTTTGGCTATTTTTCTAGTGCAAAATTGAACAAGGCTACAGTAGAATTCATTAGGATTCTAGCGGTATACACCTAATTTTATCATGCCTCTCTAGTACAAAGCTTTTTGTGTAATATAAGGCTCTCGAAGGATTCCAAGCAGGCATTAGTTTGGAAATCTTTAGTCTATTGAGCGTCAACACTTGTGTAATTATACTCAAGAGCTATGCATGAGAAAGCACAGCAGCATCCTAACTGAAAACTCGGGACATTTCTAAAATCTTTCGATTCTTATACTTATCAAATTTGCTTAATCTTGTCCTATGAATGATCCTCGATAATCTAGATTATATAATACTTGCCTGCTGTTCCAATAGTTGCAGTTCACGAAAAAACTGTGATTTTTATAATGAAGTACTATTCGCTATACATTTATTCAAAAAATTAACAAGTCATTGGGAATTTTATTTCAGGAAATCTTTTAAACCAAAATCTCAAAAATCTGTCATTCTGATTCTTGAGATTTTTTATTCCTTTTAAGATAGGCAGCAATGAAGGCAGCCAATAATAATAATAATATTGTAAAAGAATTTTTTGAAATATAATAAATATATTAAGTTAAATTAAATCAGTAAATAAATATTTACTATTAATCAAAATGGAAAAGAGAGATGTCTAGATTATATAACTTTTTAAATTAATTCCTTGTCTTTATACTCTTCTTTGGCTATATCATTTTTATTTGTTCTTACCTTATCTTTTTAGTAGTTAAGAATTTCCTAAGACAAACACGATAAAGATAATTTCATTTTAATATTTTATATTACTGAAGAATATATAAATATTTTCAAAAGCATAAACTAATATTTATCTCACTCTTATAAAACTGTAACTATACTTAAATATAGCGCAAGCAAATCTAAATAATTGCTAGAATTTTTTTAGAAATTGTTAAATAAAATTGATTTAAATATCATTGATATTAAGAGCAGTTTGTAATTTTGAAACAATTCTTGTAATAATGGACTAAATTTATAGACATTTTTTGTTATAATTTATATCTTCATTTATAAAATTACCAACATAATGCCAATTTTTATATTTATAAATTATACAATTTCCTATTCTTTTGTAGTTTATCAATAATATATATACATATAAAAAATGAAATATTTATTGGACAGAGTTCCAAAGAAACTTTCATCAGTGACCAAAGATAAGCCTGACCAGTCATCAATCAACTTCATATAGAAGTGATCAATAAACATCTTAACGCCAAAGTTGAATACTACAAGAGCAATGTTAGATTCAAGTGCGCGTGTAAGAGAATGACAAGGAGCAAGTGACATTAATGATATCTGCGACATTATAGAGCTGCCAGCAGAACCGGTACTAAGCTGTTCATTGAGCAGTTGTTCAGTACCTACACAGCCAAGATGATCTACAAGATATCTTTGGGAGCGTACAGTTACATTAATGATGAGAAAGTCAACCCTGAAAGCTAAGCAGGCATTTATGAGGTTGATCTAGTAGTCAGTATCAAATAGAAGATAATTAGGTCAATTATCTTGCAGAGAAAAAACAGATATCATTAAAGCTTTGAGAGATACTTGAGCCAAAAGTCAAGTGAATTAAGGATTATTAAGTTATAATAATATTTGATTTATTTCAATTTTACTATCACCTAACCTCTGAAAACAATAACTTTGTTTAGTCATTATTCTCTTAAAAAGTTAATTAATTATTAATATGAATTTTCACTAAATATTATAAAATATAGAATAAAAAAAGATTATGAAGGAAGACAAAATCTTACTTTAAATTAGGATAAGAATAAGGAATTCATTAGGTCTAAACTAAATTATCAAGGAAAATATAAAAAATATATGAAATACGCTTAGGTAAGTTCAGAATTTGTAATTATTGCATAAAGTTTTAAAATTATAAAAATATATTAACATAAAAAAGAATTAAATTTTGTAAAAACTCAATTCTTTTTGAAAAGATAGTTTTCATTAAGAACCTTAATATTTTTATAGAAGCTTTATTTCGTTAGTAAAATGAGATGATTTTATTTTTAATAAAATAGCAGTAACTTCTAAAAGAAATGAGACCAACTCAGCTAATGTTCTCAAAGAGGGATAGACAAAATAAAATGGAAAAACAAAAATATTATCTATCAAATTAATTAAAATATATTTTTTTTAATTTAAATATATACCTATAAGTTTAAATCAAATTATTAATAAATAAAATTATTAAGCAAATTAAGATTATATGAACTTCCAATGTCTCAACAGCTCTATAGATTAACGTGCTTTGAAATAAGAATAATATTATTAATATTGATGAAATAGAATTAAATCTGCGAAATTAGAGAAATAAAGTGCAAGTTTAAATATCTAAATATACAACTGCCTTAGCTAGAGATGAATTAAGATAGAATTTGGCCATTATGGATTACCGTTAAGTTTTAGATGTCATACCAATTCTAATCTAGACATTTAACTGATTATTCATCAGATTAGTCAATATACTTAACTTGACTGTCCAAATACTGATTTATAAAGAAAAATGCTGCGACTTGACCACATAACCGTATATTTTTGGTCAAATTCTCCTAATTTTTTTATTAATTAATTTATTGGTAATTAAATATATTCGAAATAGTTAATAAGTTTTTTACCATTATACCATTTCACCATTTTTCAATTGACCACGTTGTTTTGTGGTTAAGTAATTTGTTAAAAGTGATATATAATATATATATACCGTATTTTATTGAAAATATTTGGAGCATTAATGGCGCTGGAATTCGAAATCATTGCTATCACGGCGATAATTCACATTTAAAGAGAGAATTAGTCCTTACTATAGAAGTCAAAGAATAGAGTTAGATATTTTTCTTCTATCCGTCTCAAATGTAGATTGATGATAGCCTCCAACAAAATGTTGACTTCAAGCAATATTCCTAACCTAATAACCTTGATGCTTATCTCATGAAATTAAATGATTTCACTATTCTATCTTGGCTCACTACATTCAGTTTCTCTAAAATTCACTTTATAGAGGCAAACTCTCTTCTTACCATTATTTGAAATTACACTATTGTTTCATAAACACAGCTATAATATAACGCTTTTTCTTAAAGTTGATACCACAGACGGTATCTATTTTTAAAAGTAAATCAATAAACTACTTCAATGCTAATACTGGTAGCTTCTAAATTAATTCATTAATAAATGTAATTACTACTTATTATGCCATTAAAAGCATGGACCTTTTGAAATAATTACAATACTCCTCAGTTTGAGATAACAGTCACAACATCGCAACAATCAATGATTTCGCATTCCAGCGCCATTAATACTACTAATATTTTTAATAAAATACGGTTTTAATAAATTATATTTCACTTTTTACAAATCAATTAACCACAAAACAACCTGATCAATTAGGTCAAGCGGGTCATTATAGTAAATACTTATTAATTATTCTAATATATTTGATTAATGAAAAAATCCGGAAAATTTGACCCAAAGTTTACGGTTTGTTAAAGTTGCTGTATTTATCATTATAAACATATATTTAGAGAGGCATCTCTATCAATTGGCATTTATATATTTAGATAATTAAACTTACAGTTTATTTATCAAATTCTCCCGATTCAATTCTATTTTTATCAATAGTAAGAAGGAGTACACGGTCAACCCATCATAATGATGAATATATCGCTTGAAAAATTATGTTGTGCTTTATTAGAATAAATTAAGCTATTACTATTCTTTTTTCCTCAATTAATAGATGTGGCAAAATATTCGAGTTCTCAGAAAGTAAATATATATTACAATGTATATAAAAACAGTTTTAAAGCCATTTTTTTGAATTTTTAATATTTTTGAGATTTTGTATAAAAATTATTTAAAAAAAAAATATTAATTATTAACCTCATATAAACTCTCCCTAATAGAAGAATATAATTCGGGATAAAGTGAAAAGTAAGCTAATTATAGATTCTAAAAGTCCATTGAAACTTAAAGGTAATATGTAAAATTTTACACTATCACATTCTCAAAATAGAATTAATAACTAAGAATGATGATTTGCTATTTCTTAAATTTAATTTCCGTCAAAAGCTGACGACTCCCTTCGATTGAAAGATTTTTATTGCTGAGATACAGCAATATTGAGATTGTAAACCTCGTAAATATAAGTATTTCTAAAATTTATATTGGTTTATTTCATGGCTTTCTAATGAAAGATTGATCGTGATAAATCTTTACCGTCACAAGAGGAGGTTCAAATGAACACTATTGTTGCATTTCAGATTTAAATAGGATTCATTATTATGGACAAGAAGAAGGTAGGCAAGTGTGAGCTACCCCAGCTTTGTTATTCATAAATTTCTTTAAATGCGCATAAGGAAAATTTAATTAATAAATCTAAAATTTTCTTGTGATCTTATTTTTAATTTGAATCAATAGTAGTAACTTTAGAATAACCCTAGTGTACTAGAAGTTGAGATCTCTTCAATAAATATTTAATAGTCATTCTAGATCAGCCATTTTAATAACTTTAATGAATTGGATAAATAAGGTTGTGAGGAGCTGCTCCGAGTTGACTCATGAGAAAGAGTAAGTCAAACTTTGAAGGAGAGTTACATCTAATATTCTAAGTGAAAGAAATTGAATAGAATGCTGCTGTCTTTATAAGAATTTAATCAAATACTCAAACCAATATTGTTTTATTGTCATCTCAAAAACAGTAATAAATGCTTGAAATATTTTTTATCCATCATATCTTTTTAACTAATTGTTAATTTATACCCTTTGGTATTTATTTGAATATTGAGCAATCTCAAATAATTTTAAAATCTCACTATTTAATTTGTAATCAAACTATCAATCTTGTCCTGATGTGTCAGAATGAAATGACATTATAATACTTCACGTGTAATCGAGAAGGAAAAAAACTCATACAAAAACTCATCACCTTCAGTATCACATAGTCCTATAACCACGATGTGAGTAAACAGCTTTACGGATGTGGTTCCAGAGTCTGTGAGATTCAGCGCCGCTGAAGATTGCAGTAAAAAATGATTCTAGATCAACCGCTTCTGGTAATGTAGTCCCTGTCCTTGAGCTGTTGTAGCTTAGTACCCTTCATAGGAGGAGAAAATATCTTACTGTTGGCTTCTCTGGTTCTAATCATCTCCATTTTGAAGGCTAGCATCATCTTCATCCTGCTCCCTATCAACTAGCAAACAAAACCCACGCTAAGAAGCTCATCGAATCGTTAATGTACAATGTGCCCAGGGAAATAGGAACTGACCGATTATAACAATCCCACAGACTCTTTATGCTATGGACTCTGCAATCCCATTCTTATACTCAGAAGGCCTTAGTATGATAGAAAGCTCTATTAGAAAGCAGTCAGTCTCAGATCATTTCAGTCACCCTATCTGATAGCTAACTTTCTTATTTAATATTATACCCTTAAGGATTAATATTATAATTTTTAATCTATAATATTTTAAAAAATGACAGAGTTTATCATAAATGCAATTAAATTTTCAATATTATCTGGAGAAGTAATTGCTGAATAGTTGGTGAATTTAATTTTTATGTCATAGATTTAGCTATATGGTACCCATCTAGCAACTCTAGTTTTAATTCAATTGTCTCTTATTTCCATTATCAATAAATCGAAGCTTGGTTTTATAGTAACGGCATCTCAAATAAAGCAGTTATCATGAATTTGGGTACCATAAAATGTATTGTTAATATATAAGGCATTATTTATTGGTTGAAGATAAATTCATTTCAAGCAGATCGTATATACCATTTTTAGTATTGGGTTATCATTAATATATAAATTACA
The DNA here is from genome assembly GCA_000711775.1 of Oxytricha trifallax. NCBI lineage: Eukaryota > Ciliophora > Spirotrichea > Sporadotrichida > Oxytrichidae > Oxytricha > Oxytricha trifallax. The sequence goes on from ARYC01008310.1 coordinate 18,503, forward strand.
GTAATATCATAATTTGAAACTATTTTAGGTCAGAAACTATATGAAAAAAATTCTGTTTCTAATTCATCAATTGCTTTACATGAAAAATTATAAATTGTAATATTTAAAGAAGCTCTTTAGTACTATTCCATTAATTGCTAAATCTCCATTGAAAGAATTAGAAGTGGTAGTTATCCAGAGATATTAATTTTGTGCAGGATATAGTATCCACCTTCTTTAGTATCAACGAAATTTTAATCTGACATTTTTTGGGTGTAATTGCAGTGATAAATAAAAAAGCCAAAAATATAGAAACGCTAGAATCCAAAAGAGTTGCTTGATTTTATCTTCAGTCAAAGTTATATCTTAACACATGGGGAATCTATATTGAAATCATCATAAACTGAAACAATTTTTGTGTAAAAATTGCTTCCAGCATTGTTACATGCATGTAACAAATATCCCTTGATATAAAATTATGTCTATTATGAAGATGAAAGCAAAAACTTAAATATCTGTGTTCTCTAATAAATTCACATCACAAATTTACTTTAATACATTACTCTTTGAATCATTATTAATATTATTGTCCAGGTTTTTATCAAGGAATGATATAGAGTATGCGTTTTCTAAAAATATACAATGCAGTTGGCTGTTTTTTAGCTTCAATTTCAATTGCAAAGTGAATTTATTAAATATTATTTATTCTATATCATACACTTATAGTTAAAGATAGTTATATCATCAGTAGCTATTACAATATATGCTAATGTTTATGTTCCAGCATGTGTGTTTTCTTTGGGAGTAACTGCTATTGTCGGTCCTTAAATTAATAAAATTAATTAATAAAAAAAACATTATTTAATGCTATCTAAGTTTAAAGTGCGATTAAATTATATTTTAATGTTTTTTTTTATTAATATAATAATACAGAGAAGGAGATTAGTTAGCTTGATAATTAAGAAAAGACAGGCTATTCTATAACGTCATCATCTGCTCCTGCAACTATTGCGTTCTCTGAAGAGCCAGATGCTTTTCCATTAGCATCTTTGATGCCCTCTGGTTGATTAGGGTGATTGTATTCTTAACATTTTACATAGTTTCTTTGTATAAGTACTCATTTGAGGATTTAATTGTAATCTAGAAATCTTAAGCATTCTGTAGGTATTTATCCTCAAATTATGACTAATAGATTCACAAAACTACTCAGTGTATTCAATCCAATGTTGTGATAAACTACCATCAATGTCACTTTGTAAAGGAATGGAAGAATAGCAGATGGTGTTAGGGCAGATCAACTAAATAGTATTGTTTATGTCAGGTAAATCCCACTGCTACCTCAGTTGACTTGAAGATTTCACAACAAAATAATGCTCATTCTCATTTTCGAAGGATAAAGATAAATAAATAAATATTGTGAAGAGAATTTGGATGTGTTGATGCTAATAATGGGGATTATCTATAAGTATAAAGATATAAGGCTCTTGCAGTTAGCAGTATCATATTTACTAATATTATAATATATAAAATAGCAATGGTATTATTATAATAAAGAAAAGCACGTAAAGCATATTGGGAAAAAGTTTATCAACATTTTTTATATATTCTTAAGGTATAATTTTTGAGAATAGAGTAAATATGAACAATTAAAATATAAATTTAACAAGGGAGAAAGTATTTAAATCGTTAAAGATTATCAAATTTAATTGCCAATTGAAACTACTCCATCTCTCAGATTATGATTGTGAGAAAAGACCTCAAGCACGAATCCTCCAGGGCATAAACTTTCGGCGAGTGCATATTTTTCATTTGGCTTTTGTGATGCATTCCTTATTGGTGCTGCAACTACGTTGGGGACTTTGAATCCATCTTTTCTAATTTAATAATTAGCAATGCCAAAGATGAATAACTTTTCAAATGCATGCCTGGTAGCATGACCATTCCCTTATCTAACTTGTGTAGCCGAGCTTGCCCATCATGTTTAAAGCCATTTCTTATTTAGCATTTACAACCCACATTATAACAAATCCATACTTTTAAAGTAGATTGAACGGTATCTAAAATATCTATAAGTTTTTTAATAAATCATAAGTAGGTTTAAATCCCTTTTTGGCATTGACATTAAAGTTATCCAATGGTGGATCAATAATGATAACATCAAATAATTTGCCCCCAAATCTAATCTATGCCATCGAAATTTCTTTCTAGATTTCATATGTGTGACATCTGCAACAATAGGTATTGACATTTTGTTTGTTAATTTCTGAATAATATTTAAAGCATTTTGTTGATTGGCTGTTAATTAAGGAACTTGCATTTTATTATGAAACTATTTTTAATCTTGATTACTTTAATTATTATTTTTCTTTAGTACTTGTTATACGATTGATGATTATTCAAAAGTTATGTCTGCTTTTGTTATCTTGATATTTTAGTAACCTTGGGTAATCTTGCAGGCAGAGTTGAATGAAAGGGTTTTTGCATGTTAACATTGTAGTCTAGCTCAAGTTTCATGTCATTTATGATGATTGGAAATTTGAATTACTCTTTATTATCCTTGCTTTTATTCTTATCCTCTGCAACTTTCAAGTATGGGTCGTACATATCTCCTGGAAGTAGTTTTTCTTGTAGAACAAGGATCAAAGGGCAACTATTGAATTTTATGAATGAATGGATCTGATTTGAATTCGTTAATATATTTTTAGTATTTTTCATTGATGTAGTTCTATGCTATTTCCAAAGTTATCTCTTCATCATTCATATTTAGTATGTCATAGTGGTTTTGTTATTGTTAAGAATTCAATATATCTTGCTATTTACATTCGTTAATAGGTTCATTATTGCTTAAATTCTGGACATTTTTCCTGTTCTCTTTATTCATCTTCATCAATTTGAGATCTGGCAGCAATTCTCTCTGAAATAATTCTATTGATAAAATTGATTGAAAATTATTGATGACAGTTTATATAGTAGGTTTCAAGCTCATTATCCGTCATAAAGGCAAAGTCTTGGAAGTTTAGATTTGAATTTTCATAAATGACTTATTGTTAAAATTTTCTCTTATTTGTCTATTGGCTTCACTATTTGTTATTGAATAGTATCTCTCATTGTGTTTTGATTTATTTTTGTATATTAAAAATGAGTTCTTGTAATTTTTAGTAACAGTAGAGACAAAAAATATTTGCTAAATTCAGAGTTGGCTTCTTTTTTTTGTCATCTTCATATTCATCCTTTAGAGGGAGGAATTTTATTTTATAAATTAATTTACTTATGTGTCAATTAGTCTGAACATCAGATATTAATTTCTCAACATTAACCCATCAAAATAAATATACATTCTTTTGACGCTGCTCTGTTAGATAATTTGTTAAAAACATAATTTCCTGGTTTTACATTTTCTTTATCAACAATATTGGGTTAAATGATTGATTTTCGTTGATAGGCATAGCTTTTTGCAAAATAATTATCTTTTATAGGTTTTTCAAAATTTTATTTAGATATTT
>ARYC01008311.1:0-24893 GCA_000711775.1 Oxytricha trifallax
TCATACATTGAAATTTCTATAAGCGCTTATACCTAATGCATTGTCATTTTTACTGCTTATACTATTACTGCTGCTCTTACTGCTGTTATTAATACTGTACTTAAAATTAATACATAAATGCATGAAGATCCCTGAAAATAGCAGTTTTCATAAGTCTGCTCAAACTATTATGAAGTTTTTATTAGTGGCATCAAATTCTGCTATACTCCACTCAATATAGCAAATTTCTATGCACTCAAGGTATACACCAGTGGAGTTGAGCAACTTAAGCTAAAATTGGACAAAAGTTGGTTCAAAATCAGATATTTCAAGAATTGAATGGGTTGGTGAGAGAGGAGATGCTCTGAGCATCATGCTATCTAGTTTGATATGAATATAGCAAAAAACTAGCAAATTCGCAACTTCCGCTCGATTTTTTTGACCAGCTGAGATTTGCAGGTACTGCTGGAGCATTGAACTTTATGACCACCATATTTTTCACAAAATTGACCAGCAACAACGATTTTCAAGATTTTTGACCACCATGCTCCAAATTTGGCCTGGTCACCGCATATTTGTGAAAAGTGACTCATAATACCAAATTCAAAGTAAAAACTGCGATTTTTTGAGATTTTGACCACTACTCTGGTCATTTGGGTGCAAATCATGCAGTCTGGTCACTTTTGGTGCAAATCTCAGCTCTGACCACTATTCTGGACACTTGAGTTAAAATCATGCACTTTGGCCACTTTTTTGACCACTCTGCTCGAATGGGAGAGACATACATACAAATTCAGAAATTTTGACCACGAATAGTAAAGCTGGTCATTTTCACTGAAAATACAGAATTTGGTCACTTTAGAGATGTTCCTAATGATGCATATCGATTTTGATACAAAAACCTAATAAAATTTGCTAATTCAGTAAAAAATATAGCAAAGTGGCTACTTTTCGCATATAAGATAAATAGCATAGTAAATCAGCAGTAATTAATTATTAAATTAATTTTACATTTTTATTTTTGCATTTCCCCGATTCAATTGTATTTTATCAATACACATTTTACTATATAAAACTGAGATTAAACTTCATTATATTCATCTAAACTTGCAAACTTCATGAGCTTACTGCCTTAATCTATCTAACTTAACGCTTTCCTCCACGTTATAGTGTAGGTTTCCTATGCAGATTTTCCTTGTATCCTAAGAGGTTTCAATAATGATGCATTTCAATTCCAAAAAATAATCGAGCAAAGGGATCCCCGAAGTAGCTTACTTTGCTTACAGCACTTATTTGGTTCTCAACTATTTGAATTCCTTATTATTCTGATACTTCATAGCTCTAATTTGACTTTATCACTCCTAAGGGAAAATTCTCTGATGGCAAGTGAGTCGAAGTTGATGTATGTTTAGGTAGCAGTGAATTTAATGCCTTAAATAATTTCTAAAATCTCAGTCATTGCTCCAAAAAGTGTAATTAATTGAATAAACTCTCAAGACTAAAATCAACAATGGTATTATTTCAAATGATATAGATTCAATAAACAAGCTGTGAGAACAGTTGGTATCAATGTATACGTTGGAGAATAAGCTACTGTATGTAATGGTTTTAGCAGTAAAGCTATTTCAAATTCCTTTTGTTGACCAAGGTGTTTCTAAATAATTGGTAATATCAAAAATTATTATAATAAAACAGCTATTCCTTTATCCAGATAATCATATTTTGCTTATTAATTTATCCATTTTCACATCAATACAGCATTTTCATGACTTTATTAACCACTTTATCTTTATCTTTCAAAAAGTTAACTGTAACTATTGAATTATTAGTAATACACTATAAAACGACAAGCTATTAGTTATAATAAATGTGAGAAAAAAGTGGTCTTGAATTTGTGTTTTTCTTGATATGATACATCCAATATCCAACATCCAGGAATACTTTATATAAAAAGTAAAATTAGAGTGAATATAATATTGAATGATCAGTCATTATTATAATATTATAAATTAATTGGATATATTTGTTATTTTTAATGAAGCTATAAATACAAATCAAGGGAATATCAAGAAAATCATCAAGAATTAGATATTTAAATATTGCTGTGTTGGGATGTCAATTTTAAATTCTTAGCATATTATAAAAATGGATTTAAGAGTTAAAAATATTAATTCATAATACAATAAAAGCACAGCTAACCTTAAATAAAGTAATTTATACTAATTAAATAAGACTATAATACTCTTTTTTAGATTGTAGATATAGAAGTAGAAAATATCTTAATATATTGTTTTATAAAAAAACACAACAATTAATCACCTAAAATATCTAAAATCAGCTTGAATTGTTCTTTTGATTTCCCTATTGTAACCTCTATGTAATTGTAAATCAACTTCCAATTCACTTTTTTCTTTATTTTCTTGTTGCTTGCTTTTTCTTCTATATTATTGCCCTCATTAGTCCTCTATCTTGTTATTCTACTCTCTTTTGAATTCACTTGCCACTCTTGACTGCTGCAATTCATTCATAATTAGTTTATTAGTGGTTTTCATTTTATTTCGAATGCCACTTTGTTTTTTATATGAAAAATTTAACTAGCTTTTTATAAATAAACACCCTCCCCTGTTTCACTGAGATTACAAATATTTGCACAATTTATCATTTATTTCTAAATATTTCATCAGTTATAAAGACCAACTCATTGCTGTCAAGAATTTAATTTATCATTTAACATTAATGTGATTGATATCATTTCTTCTTTTTCGCTCTTTTTTTATGTCATAATATTACTGTAATGTCTTTATTTTATGGTTAAGTAGTGTAATATATTCAAATTCAAGTGTCTAATCTCTAGTTTGATATCTAAAAATGGTTTATTAAAATAATTTTAATATATCTTATATTTATTTATTTAAAGGAACAAAAGTCAAGATAAAAATAATTATAGAACTAACATCAATTTATAATGTAATATCACATTATTAGAGCAACTTGCAGGTAATAAGCTAAGTGAGAATAAATTGAATAGAAAGATTCAGTGTTGTTATGATAAATAATAAGCCCAATTTAAATTATTGCTCAGCTCCGGCCGTTGACGGTTTGATTAAATAAATCAGGATATTAAGTTATTTGTGGTTTAATTAAATAATTCAATCTATTTAAAGATGGAAACTTGTTAGCTGAAATGTAATATATATAAAAAAGGTTTATGCAAAGCAAATTATAGCTGAATAAACCAATTCTTAGTAAATATTATATTATTAAGTAAGTTATGAATACAGAAATAGAAGTAAAGATAAGTAAGCTTTTTGGTCAAACGAAAACAAATGCCAAAAGTCTCATTTATAAAACAATTGGAATTCAAGAGTAGACTAAAGATTAGACAGACCAATCCGAAGCAAGAAAATAAAGATGATAATAAATATTTGTCGTTCCTTATTAAAAGGAAAAGCTAGAATTTTCAATAGTTATGTGTTTAATGATTAAAATCAAATAAATTTAACATATCACTGTTTAATACTAAAATCAAACCATCAATCTTAGTCGTGACGTAGACGTATCTGAGTGAGTTGACGTGGCAAATTCCGTGACGTGGCAGTCATGAAGTAGAAAACTCCGAAAAAACCATTCTCGCTATTACCTAGTCTTCTCCCAAAATCAAGATGTCATCCCAGTTTATACCTGGGGACAGAGCTCGTGAGATCCAACTAAATAACAGAAGATGGAGAAAAACGCTTACCGGTCCCACCGCTGCTGGGAAACGTAATCCCTATCCTTTCGCTGTGGTAGCTTCAGCACCCTAACCCGGTGTGGGAGAAAAATCCTTATCGTTGGCTTCAATGGTTTTCGTCTTCTCACTTTCGAAGGCAGAGCCTACCTTCATCCTGCTCCCTATTACCTAGGAAACTGAACTCAAGCCAGTAGACTCATCTAATGCAGGGAAATATTAGGATCAAGCTCACTCGAAGAGTGTACGCTGACAGATTGAACCCCGCCGACTGGTCCCTCATGCGTTCCGCCCAGCAACCCCCTACCTGCCCTCGATAGGCCTTAGGGTAGTAGAAAGCTCTATCAGAAAGTCCCAAGTGGTTAGTACCACCTAGCAATTAACTTTCTAATTTAATAATTATGGAACAGTTTGTTTACATGAAGACTAGATGTAGCTCAAGAACTTTATAATGCTTTCGGAGGTCATTAGCGAAGGTTTAATAATAACTTACATGCGAAAAAGAGGTGATCCCCAACTAGTTACAAGAATGGTAATGATAATTTGTTAATCATCATGGACTTGATAAAAAATAAATTAAATCCTTGACTGAAAACTCTAGGATAAAGATGTTAAACAAGAAATATGAGAGAAAGGGATCTTTAGATAAAGAAGCAAAAAAACAACTGGAGTAAAACTTAATGAAAAATTGCAAAAAGATTAGGTGATTCCTGGATAACTCAAGCAAGTGAAAACAATCTTGATAATTATGCGAAATAAATAGAAAAAGCAAAAATATTCGAAATATTAATATCATAAATCATCATCCCATTAGTGTTTCTGATAATATAGATAGAGAAATATTGGGGCTGCAAATTTGAATTTAAAAGACAATAGATTCTGGAGAGAGATACTCGATATTAAGAGTTTAATCATCTCTGTGAGCTACCATAGTATAAATTGTAGAAATTGGGTAAACCTAAGAATTACTAAAGACACTGGATAAGTAGGACACTATGATGTTAAATAATTAGTAGGAAAACTTTCAATGATATAATAATGCTAAAACCAATCCAAAACAAATGATAACAAAGATCATGGTCATGAGATATACGCAAAAATATTTTCTATAAATTTAAAATCAACCAGACATAAGACGCAAAAGACTGTTGAGCAATGGCTATTTTAATAATCAACCAACTCGCATAGAAACTACCATGAGAAGTTATATTCCAAATATTCTCTGATGAACGGATTTGGATGCAGATATATTACTTAATGTTTATCATGGAAATATGAAAATGGAGAGATTGGGAAATTAGGCATAACAATTGAATAAAGTGACATTGAAATAATTAATGATAATCGGAACAAGGCATTTTGGAAAGAAGAGAATGGAACTTAGCTAAAAAGTCAATACTTAAGTGGACATTTAGGACGAGCTTGTACTTCAAAATTTAATAATATCCCTGATTAAACAATATAATGAAGAGCAAGAAGGGAATTCTATCGAAACAGACCAATGTCCAATTGAAGTTGAAAACTATCTTTTCATTCATAAATTGAAGGTAGTATAATGTTTTTCAAAAAAATATGAAATTAATAAACCTTATTACCAATAGGCAGACCAATATCACTATATAGATGAGCTGATTTTTAAGAGAAGTGCAGGAAAAAATAAGTCAAACTTGAATGAGGAAGAAAGAATAATATGAAGTAAGAGATGATAAGTTTAATAATTGTAAAGAATAACATATTCGCTTTTTATGTCTCACAATATGTATTAATGAACTTTTAATTGTTATTGTCAATCTCTATTATACTCTATAGAATGTTTTATAATTATAAAGTTAATGATATTTAAGGCTTGTTAAGTTATAATAAATCTCTGTTGAAGGAATAATTTTCTCATCTTACTCATATTTATCCGTCTATAAATATAAGAAATAATGCAAATCTAAATGTAAATCTATAAATAAGCACTTCTTCTGGTTCTAAGTAGGTTAATCCTCCTATAAAAGATTGTTTAGTGCATTCATATTTTAGTTACTTAGAATCTAAAAACACATTATAGTATCTTAAAACTGCAATTAGCATGGCAAAACTGTAGATTGAAATATAATTCCGTGAGTTTGTTATTTACTTTTGGGGTAATTCAGCTTAGAAACTGCTCTATACAGCTCTATTGGATTTTATGATGTAATAATATTATTACTTAATGCATTAATTTTTTATTTAAAACATAAATCCTTTTCCTTATAGATGTTTTAGAAAATATAAAATTATTATATATAATTACAGTTGAATGAATTATGACCTTTAAAATAGATTATTAATCAGAATTATTGCTTTCAACATTTATACATTTTATAGACTTAATCTTCAATGTAAATAACCGCATTTTTAAACTATAATAAAGAAGCTTTAAGCTTGATATATACTTTAAGTAACAACATTATAAGATATTTTAAAACTAAGACTTCTATTTAATTTTGAATATGTCTAGAGTTTACAAATCAATTTCCGAAAAGCTTGAAAATTAAATTATAAACAATTATTTTTAGAGTGCCTCAAACCTTCACACAATTTATATTTAAATATATATTAAATAATGATTTGAAAATTTGAAGATTAAACTTATTTAAAATCTATAACTAAGCATAAGGGATATAAGTCGTAAAAGAGCAAATTAAGCATCTTACTGATTTAATTATCTCCATTTAATAAATAATAGGAATGGAACTAATGATTAATAAAGGAATATAAATAATAATTGAAGGGAAATCTAATTGACACAATTAGCATAAATTGTAATAACAATAACTACTAATGATTACTTTGATTTAATTTTGCAGCAACCTCTTATACATTAGACTTCTACCCATGGCCATCTTATTGTCATGACTTATTTAATCATTAAAATTTAATTAAATTTAATCAAATTCTTTATATTCATCATCAACCATAGATTTCTCAATTTTTTGATACTTCTAATAAACTTCCTCAGGTATTTCCATCATAAAAATATATTGATTAGCTAATATTGAACTTAATTCATCATAATTAATGCTTTAAATAATAATGATAATAATATAAATTCATTTAAATGGAATAAATTTAATAATATTAAGTAATAATTCTATAAAATATCTCAACATTTAAGTTTAATAAGATAAGTATAAATTTAAGTATAAAAAATTATAAATTTAGAAGATATATAAAAAGTATTATAAAACCCCATTGAATGAAATGAAAAAGGTGACAAAAAGGTGACAAAAGGTAACACTGAATCTTTAATATATCAATAAATAGCAAAATTAATAATAGATGTTTATTATGATTTGATTAAGTTTACAACTAACTCAAACAATTAACATTGAAAACAGATACTTTGAATTAAACCAAACTTAATTAACCCCCTCATATCAATATCACTCCAGCATTCTGAACATTAAGCCTCACTGCCATTGAGAGCGACTGCCTTATATCAGGCTACCTAACCCTAGAGACATGAACTGCTGTGGTATGTCTAAGAATCTCTGTTGCAGCTACTAGCCCTCAAGGCACTTCTACTGGGGCTTCAACGGCTAGCAAAAAATGAGGAGAAGAAGGTTGAGGCATAGGCGTATTTGCCATGTGACCATCTCAAGCAATACCTACAATACTTGTGACTATATGGGCTGTTTGAAGATTAGTATTGGCGTATTTCAAGACCCCCTTCGCATTGTGAGGTAAAAGAGCATGATGCAGCAACGCCATTTGCGCTGAGACTGTCGATATAAGGGCAGGGTCTGAAAGAGCAATATTAATAGATAGTCGTATATTCATTGCTTGCTAAAAATTGATAAACTTCATCTCTATAGGCATGTAAGCCTGCTCCCTTTGGTTCGAAGAAGTCGTATTAGAGCTCTAAAGTACTTGAGAGGATTGGAACTCCATTGGTTGAGAAGCCAATGAGCGCAGCGCGCACAGTGAACTATTTCAGGATCCCCTGCCTCCCTATTGGCAACTGCTCTACATCATGAATGAAATCCTGTAGATAGAAGGAGAATCTGCAAGGCATCTTACACTACAACATAGAGAGAAGCGCTCAGTATAGAGCGGAAAAGAGTAGGAAGCTATATAGATTTGATTGTTTGACAGAAATCCTATTCTCTCCATATCAGAAACCATTAGAACTATATGTGTAAACCATCACTTTGGGAAACTCCAATGGCCTTTTGGTAAACAGTGATGCTTGATTATCTCAGCGCCCAGGATAGATGTCTGAGTCGGAAGTTCCACCGTCGTGAGAAAGCTCCCGCTGCGTCGAGTGGTGCCACTGGCAGCCGCCCATTCGAAGATTCGCCCCTTACTTCGACTGCAAGACTGAGAAGTCAGATATGCCGAAAGGCCTATGCCAAGACTGCATGCCAAGAATGACCAAGATAAGACGTTAGGGATTCAGAGACATTTATACTTGATGGCAAAGAGATAAGCAAGCCCAGGTTTTTGGGCAACGACAGCAAATGCATAGCACATTTGTAAAAAGTAATCACCCAAATGCCTTTCAGCAAAGTTAAGGTTGATGGAAAAACCGGACCCAAGCAGCAGATGATCTATACCAACGTTTATAACTCAGGCTCATGGATTGGCTATTCAAGTACTGGATGTAAGTGAATACACTCGTAACAAACAATCTATAAATATTTCTGCTATAGATCACAACATAAGCATAATTGACACAGCCTCAGGCGGCTACAGAGGTTAAGGCATGATCATAGACCCTCAAGAAATGCAATTAGACACAGATTATGTAAATTAAGAGTACTTTAAGATGTGAAGAGAGAGTCTCTTTAAAGAATATATTAGCATTCAACAGAGGATTTCTCGCATAACTAAACAACAATATAATTAAGTTTAATCTATTTTCTCTCTCTCTATATTTATTTATCAAAACCTTCTCCCAAATTTTCACAATCTTTTATACAAATTAGAATGTAAATAATATTTATATAAAAAAATAATAATAAATATATATAATAATTGCAAATTATTAATTATAATGTTATTTATAATAAATTCAGATATTTTAAGATTTTAAAGTTTAAAAATTAGAGCCATAAAAAAATTAATGGTTCAACTATCTTTAAATATCCTTAAAAATGAAAAATTAATTAAAATAAATTTGAATCTCTAAATAAAAATAAATAGTTAGTTCGTTAAGTTATTAGGAAATTAATAATAAGGGGAAATAATAATGAAAGTGATCTTCCTCCTACATTCCATCTGGTAGCATCAGGTATAGTCACCACCTAAAAATAAATAATAATAAAAAATAAAAACAAGTAAGAAAAAGAACATGATAAAACATTAATGATAAAAATGTCTTTCAAACAAAGACTTTTAAATTCAAAGAAAATAAATATAACTAAAATAGTTTAGCGAAATAGAATTAAAAAAAAAGTAAGTAAGTATTAACTGTAGGTCTGTTAATTATAATAATTAATACATATTTAATTAATTAAAAATATTTTAAAGTAATTGAAGCATCGACTTCATTAAAGTAAGTACTTTTTCTCTGGAGATTATTCCTTTACATTGTAATTAAACATTTACTCATGGGTAAATATAGGCTGCTCGACTGAAGGACACTGATCAGATTCAGGCGAATATGTGAGGCCACCACATCTCTGCTAATTATTACAAGGGAGGTGGAAAGGACCATGATCATTTGCCGCTAATAACCGTTGGCGTGTCTTGGGTTTGAGCCAGGCGTTCTCTCTAGTTAGGCAAGCTGCTATCAACCTGCCGACCTGACTCTGATCGAATTAAAAAACATAGCAAAATAATTTCACAGGTTGATATTAATAAAAATATGACAAGAAATGATATAAATTTAAAATTAAATTTAATAGAAAAAAATGAAAATAAAAAGAGTTGTAGGTGACATCGATAATGGCAATTGGACTTTGATTAGAAAAAAATGAAATTATCATACAAAGAAGGATTTTAAATATCCTGCCCTACCACCTTGCCATGTGATATTTTGATTAGAAGTATTATATTCGAATAAAACAAGCAGTGAACCACATTTCTAGAAGTGAAAGTGATAAATAAGACTAAGTTTTACTCTCAATATTACTTTATTTATGTTGACATAAAATAATGATTTTTTTAATTTTCAAAAAATAAAATAATATTGTTTATAGGAAAATAAAATTTTTAAGAAAAATAAGAAAAAAGGCTAAAATTACTATCCGAAATCAAAAAAAGTTTCTAAATCATTGCAAATTTAATAAGAAAAAGGAACTCATAGTAGAAAAAAATATTTCCTAAATTAATATAATAATAAGAAAAAAAACGTATTTTTTAAAATACATATTTTCACATTATAAATAGTACGAGGGAACAAATAAAAAACATCTAAAATTGAAGATGAAGAAAGTAATAAAATTGTTAAAATTTATTTTCGTAACTTGTGAATCTATGGCTTTCCACATTTGCCTATAGGAAATTATTGATTCCATAAATTGACCAATTTTTAGTTCTATCTTCCCAGGTGCCCAAAGACACAGGAATTGTAGCTAATTAAAAGAAGAGAAAACTAGTTAAATTAATAACTTTTAGAACATCGGCTTCCCTATGAAAACTCGATTATAAGATTGCAATTTTGCAAAACCTGAGTGGCCAAAATATCTCGTGAACCAGAAGTGACTCAGATGCACCAATTTATCTTCCTTAATTAGATTGTTTTTGAGACCTCTCCAGTTGAATCCGAATTGAAAAATCTTTAAAGATAAGCGAGATAGAATTTTGAGTTTTGCCTATGGGAAATTAATTATTCCATAAATACCTCTTTTCACAAAACTATTTGGTGATACATTAACATTTTAAGCATAAGTATGATTTAATAACCACAAATACCATATTCTATAAAGATAATGAAATATATATATGTTATTTTATTATTCTTTGGAAGTTGAGTATTAATAAAATTTAATATATGTTTATTTTGTCTATTTATTCAATAATTAGCTTATAAGTGTTTTTACCGATAGTAGTGGTAATTAACTTAAGGAATGTTAAAATAGTAATCAAAAATGCTTAGAACAATCACAGTAAGTTATAAATAAAAATGAATGAGTCTCTGAGTACTTTACCCTGTAATATTATTGCAGTTCACCTCACCCTCACTCCTGGTCATTTGACTTATCTTTCATCTGTTCACTATCTTCATCAATCTCCTTTCTGTCATTGTTATATTTTTGTATTTATCCTCATCTTCCTTACTGAATTCATTTGAATCTTGCTCGATTTCCTTTTCAATTGCTACTTTCTATTCCAAATGATCCAGGATCTACCGATCTCCATTTTAATAAAACAAAATATTAGTTTTAACATCAGATAGCATCTCTACTTGCTCACCCAGTAATTAGCGAATATCGGGAATACCGACTCTCATGCAAGTTCAATTGCTATATGGTTAATTGGCAATATGGCTGAAACTCCGCAATCTTCTGGATTTGTAACTTATTGAGTTTATGTCTTGCTTAGAATCCTCTTTATCTGAAACTTTCTCACTTAAGTGCCTTCTAAAGATTAATTAAGTTATATTTTTTGTGTAATTCTGGAGCACTGTTAGGCTACAAATCGATCTCCTAAAGTTGTAAAACACAAGCTACTTTGAGTCTTTTATTATCTTTAGAATTACTCAGTTCCTGTAGCACTTAATGTTGCTTAGTAAGCTTACAGGTAAGATTAAAATTGCGTCCACATTTGATATAATATATGTTAATATATAATAACGCCCAAATATAATAATGTATTTATATGTTTATATTAAGTTATTTGTTCTTGATTATAAACACTTACTGTAATTTGAATGATTGGCCTGATAATTGCTGCTCAATCAGATAGAAACCATAGTACAATGTCCTGTCCATTCTTACTTAGGCAATTCATTTCTTTACTCTGCGACGCAAATAGTAGCTCGATTTCTCCAAAATCTTTATATCTGACTTCAAAAATTAAATCATCTATTTAATTAATAGTTAATCAATTACTGAATACAAGGAAATAACTTATTCAAATAAAATGTTGTGATGTACAATTAATATTCATAAATTATGATAATATTAATATCATATTACTGGATATTAATATTAGTTAACAATATAATTGCTATATGAGCTGATACTTTTAGTGATTGATTGCCTGTGTATTTCTTGTACTTATAATAATTGCTATATTTATTTAATCTATAGAAGTTAAGTTTAAATAAATATTAAGAAGGGGCTTTAAATTTTAAATTTAAAGTGATTTAGTATTTTTATATTTATAATAAGATTTTGTATGATTTAATAATTAGACTGATGAATGAAAATGAGGAATATACAATGTAGTTTATTCAACTTTAATACTAGGTGGTTTCAGAATATAAATATTCTTATCAAACAATTATAAAATCAATGCTAATGGAAGGTTTAATTGAAAATTATCTTACTAATATAAATTTTACATACAATTCTCTCTAAATAAACCAATAAATGAAATTTATTTTTTATTCTGAAGTGATAATCTAGCAATACTTCAGTAATAATCCTCAAAAGCTTCAATCTAAGTATTCACTTCACTTAAAAGAAATGACCTGTCTTAAAACAAGTTTTTAGAATTCATTTATTTAGTAGTATTTGTAAAAATGAATTTATAGTGAAGTTTAATATAAATTCTGCAACAGATTAAATAAAGACTTGTCATAAGTTGCTTATTTAATTCAAATTATAAATTATTTCATTTTAATATATAATTTTAATAAGAACAATAATCATTGAGTCACTGGAGCCCTTAAGTGTATAATAAGGTATCTAGTTATCCAATCTATGTCATTTCATTGGCAATTAAGTAACTATATTTGAGCTTATCTACCTGATTCTTTGACCTGTGAATGTGACTAAATTCTTTCATTAATTCTGCATATAGCCAATAGTATTTTATAGGCATTGATCAATAGATAAATATATTGAAGTGAATAAGTGTATTTAAGGGTATATTTAATAATTTTCATAGAAGCTTGAGATAGTTTGAGAATATCAAGAAAAAGATTAGATCTTCAGATGAAGTGTATTTTCTATGTTTTAACTTAAGGAATATTTTTGATTTAAGCTTAAAGTTTACTTATGCAGTTTTTCAATTATAAATTCTATTACTTATTTTCAAATCTTAATTTGCTTGAGACAAATATCTCTAATTTGAATATGTAATATAACTTATTTAAAAAAAATATCCTCAAATTTGATATAAAAAGCATAAGATTGATTGATTTATTTGATGAAACTATAAATTTGACTCGTTTAACTTACTATTATTAAAGTATCACTTAATAACTTTAACTCAGTAAGGTAATAAATTATTATTGTATCTAAAAATTTAACCATTTATTGAGCATCCATCTACTAGTGAACTTGAAAAATTATATTAGAATCTCAAATTCTACCTTTAAATCATATCTGCACAGTAATTATATTCTAAAGTTAACTATAATTTGCTCTCAAAATATACAACAGAATATCTTTAGTTTGCGTTTTTAGAGCATCTTACAGTTAATTATTATTTTATTGGCATGATTCTATTCTTTGTTGCATAGATTTCAATTATTTAATAGTTTTTAATAGGGCTAATATTTTATAATTATTAAGATTATTATAAATGTGCAAATTATTATAAGATTATTTCTGTGGAGTTTATAGTAGAATACATTCGATTTGGGAAAATGAATTAAAATTAATTAATTATTAATGACCCTCAATTATGTTTTAGGAAAATGTCTCAAAACCCTGACAATATTATACTCTCTGGATAGCGCATTAAAAATAAGAAGGTGGTTGTTATTGCTATAATGAATTTATCTCATCGACCAAGCGAGAAAAACCCATTATACTATTTTTGGAGTTAGCTCAAAATCAAAATATCTCGCTTCCTGGAATGATTCAAGAATATTGCCAATAATAAAGTCCAGCTAAAATTGCGGGATCTACCGTAGAATCCATTTATTTTTGAATTTTAAGTCACTTTGGTTTTGATAACTGCCATGATTTTAATATTTAATTAATTTAATTTATATTCATTTTCCCAAATCGAATGTATTCCTAAAATAGTAGAATATATATTTAATTGAAAATGCTAGTCTTTTAGCTCATGGTTTGTTTAAACCAAATTTCTTTACACCACAATTATAAAGTATATTTCTTTGAGAAAGTTTATTAAATGAATAAAATTCCATAACCCATCAAACTTGGCTCTGTATAAATAGTAAAATGATTCTTATTGGCAATAGTTATCATATTTTTATGAATTATTCAAAATCTGCTTATATTTCATAATCTTCACTAATTGATTGATAATTTTAATACTTAAAAATATGGCTGAGTTAAGTTTGAGTTTATAATTTTCTATTTATATTTTGCTGATATCTTAATTACTTGAGACTGAGGCATACTGCATTCTTTGATATGCTACAAATACTTCATAAATTGTACTTTATGCAACATTGAAGAACTCAATTAGTCAGAATATTCAGCATATATTTACTTGAGATCAGGTTATTATCCTTCTAACTAATAAATTTACAAGGAATAATATCCATCCACAGAGGTGAGAAGTTTCCGTATGTGAATTGAAATGTCTCCAAGTACTTCATAAACATTCTCCTTGTATTTATCAGATAAATTGATGAATTAGCTAACTCCTTAATACCGTTAACTTTAATAGTTGTTTCACATTTATTTTTTAAGCTAAAAGTAAATGATAATGTTGCTATTTTCTTGATGAATATAGTAATTTATCAATCAAAATGGCTCAAGGTAGTTAAAAATAGCAAAATAGTAATATCTATAACATATTACAGTTATTCTTTATTTGCTAAAACTTCAAAATATATTGATATGTGCACAAATTTAATGCTGATATGCCAATCTTTCAACTTAATTATAATTAGGAATTAATTAAAGGTTTATTAAGGTATTTATTGCGATATTACCAAATCAACGTATTAAATATTGACGGGATTTAATATAAAAATTTTGTGATATTAATAGTAAATTTATCAAATTAATGAAAATAATGTTAAATTTATACACGTTGATAATACTAAACCTAGAGATGGGATATATAAAAGTGTAGATTGGAAAATTGATGCTAGCCATCATGAAGGAGGAAAAGTAAAGTACTGTAGTAACTCGTTGGTCAAGAGTCTGACACAAAGATGATGAACCAGCATTTCCAAATTGATATATGGAAAGACTTAGTTTATAAGAACGATGCACAATTTGAGGTAGAGAAAGAAAATACCAGGTTTGGAGGCGAGTTCAGTGACATAAATGATGATCTCACAGAGGTAGAGTGGTACCTATCAAACTATGAATTATGAATCCCTCAGACTACTCAAGAAGTCATAGGAATTAGGAAGACCAGAGACAAACCTGATTAAATCAAAGCTAGTGGGAGGAAGGATGATAACCTAAAATAGCCATTAGAAATGATTGAGAAGACGAAAGAGAAAGTCTCAAAGAAGTATGAAGGAAGATTGGAAAAGATAAAAAGCGATGAAGAAAAGAGCTATAAGCGATATAATGAATTACTTTAATTTTAAGAACAGATTATTTCGTAAATTTCATCTTGTATTTTGCATACATACATACCTTAGTAATTACTTAAATAACTAACTACTTTGATAATAAATGTCTCGAGAAATAGTAAAAGTGATAATCTATGTTAGTTTTCAATTAGAATTAAAAGAAATAAAACAATTTAGTTTGAAATGACTAGGTAAATTTAATCCTTAAATAAATATCATGTATATTCCAATGTTAAATAATCCTTTTTATGATCTTATTTCTCATGTATATAACTGATTAATTGGATATATTTAGTAAAAATTGAAATATTTACCAAGATTAGAAATTAATCAAGTTTTTCTCTATAATCTTAAAATATATATTGCCTAATTAAATAATTAAAACCGCCCTCCAACTCAAACGAGAGAGTAATTCGAGTTAGAGTAAGGCAGAGTGTCAATTAAGTTATTTATTTATAATCATTAAAATATGGCATTTTGTTTATTAGAGAATACATATAGTTTAAATTAATAAGTTAGGTATTTATATTTTTTTACAATTTTTTAGTTATTAAAATTGATAAAGTTTAAAAATCAAACATTATATAAGTATGATTTATAATTAAAAAATACAGATAGTAAGTTAAATTAAAATTGAATGATGTTTATTACAAACAAAATGTCATATTTTAATGATTATAAATTTATAATTTAATTCACACTCTGCCTTACTCTAACTCAAATTACTCTCTCGTTTGAGTTGGAGGGCGGTTTTAATTATTTAATTAGTTAATATATATTTAAGATTATAGAGAAAAACTTGATTAATTTCTAATTATTGGTAAAAAATATTTTAATTTTTACTGAATAATGATTTTAACAAAATATATAATTAAAGCTAAAATCTTGATTATATTGTAGAATATTTATTCGTGCTTAACGGACATTATAAATAGTTTATAAATCATTAATTTATACCATAATAAACAATACTCAGATTTATATTGTTATCATTTTAAATAAGAATTTTATAAATAATATTTATATTTAATATCATATAATTAAATAAACTAATTTTAGAAATTACATTAAAATGAATTGATTTAACTTGGAAATATATCTACTAAAATGAAATAATAAATCCTTAATATGATATTAAGAAAAGCAAGCATTGTTTGAAAGATAAGAAATTTAAATGAAGCCTGACTTGCCATAAACATTAATTGTTATACTTCACAACTAGATATAAACCTATTGAAGGATTGGACTCCACCTCGAAAGTTCAAAATTAAAGGAAAACTTCCACCTAGCAAGAATAACATCAAGCTATTGTTGAAAAAAGATATAATTTAATTCAGGTATTAATCCTTAACTTCTGACAAGTGAATTTGGTATAGCCAAAGAAATTTTTATTATTTGAGATTGCAGTTATCCTCGATTTCAATTATTCTTTTGCATTGCCATAAGAGTGGATACTACTTTGTAAATAAGTAAACCAATACTGGAAACTATCCAGAGCAAAGCTTGGGACAAAAGTAAACATATTATTTGGACAGAGAGAAAGTTTTTAAAAAGACATATCATTACTTTAAGCTGGATGAGCTTAATTATCAAGCGTTACTGAAGTTCACAATATATTTACTTAAGTAATTATCAATAGAAGAGCAGTGTTTCTTTTTTTAAAGCAAATACTCTTTCGCTTAAATCTTAAAAATAGCACTTATATTAGTCCAAAAAATTTGGCATGCCTCTATATTGATATTCTTAGCATTATTTTTATTGTTAAGACACAAATTACTTGTAGTAAATTTCAAATAGTATAAACTATAAAATTCATTTATATATATATAAATTCCCAATAAACGAAGATGATCTATTAAAAGAGCGTCATTAGTTCAACTTAAGAGGATAGCTTGTTATGAAAATAACATAGGGCCTATACAATTCTTTAAATTTTCAAGCATATTTTGAATATCTTAAAGAGTAAATTAGAGTAGGAATCTGTTTGATGGGCAGTTTAGCAATTTATCCATCGCAAAATTGCAAAAGATAGTCTTCAATAGCGATTTGACTGCGTTTTTATTATCAACTTAAAGTTGATAACTAAGCTTTTAAATGTATTTGAGCATTTGACAAGAGCATAAGAGAAAATATGTGATTATATTTGATTAACATTCATCTACAAATACATTAATAATAATACACCCCACTAAGATACTTTCAGGTAAAGATTTAATCCAATAAATTTTTTATCAGGGTAAACCCCAAATCTCTCTTTCGTTCTCTCCATGGACTTTAATTTGTTGGCAGTCATTATTAATTGTATTTTTGAGGAAGTTTTGAATTATTACTTTGAAGCTATATTCTATCGTTTAACTATGATTAATAAATATATTCGTGTAAATGTCTTCATCATGAAAATAAATAGTAGTGAAATATTGATTAGCAACTTTTGCTTATGAATTACTTTGAATTGTCTTACGATTGTCTCTCGTATCTTTTAATGATACTTATTCTAAATGGTGAGGTCCTTAAGAAATGGCATATTGATTTCTTTTGTCTTTGAGATCTAAGCTAAGTCTTTATTGCTCAAGCCCTATTTGAAATTATATATTTTTACATAATCTAAAAATAATTTAATACATTTGGTCATGATTACTTTTAAAACATTATCTAATTCGCAATAAATGTAATTAAAGGCAGTTAGGAATATATATATATACTTTAAGCATTTATTTTTATTTCTAATGTTTCCTATTCTAATGTATTTTATCAATATTAAAGCTTGAAATAATATTTTATTTGTGCACGTAAAGATCTGATCAAGAGTTGTTAATTAATTTGCCATATAAATTATTATCATGAATTAAGGGGTAATTAAGTTTAAGGAAATCGAGTACTACAAATATGGAAATATTTGGGAATTCCTTAGCCTCCGTATATTGAAAAGTACACAAATGTTCAAATTTTTATATCGATTTTGAGTTGCTCATATTAGGTATTATAAGTTATAAGTTGTTCAATTAAGGGAAGTAATGTAAAGACCCAAGTAACCTCTCTACCAAGATGGAAGGTTTTAATTGTTATATAATATATCTTTCATATTCCATTGATTCTGTTAACAATTTTCTTTAAATTTTAGGGTAGATTTTTTATATAAAATAACATGAAAAATTAGATGAAAAAAATTTAAATGCAATGCAAAGTTTTATTAATTTAATTATCTAATCTACCTAATATAAAAGTCATCAGTATCTACTCAATTATATCATTTACCTCTTTTTCCATTTATTTTTATCTTTTAGGTTTTTAACTTTTTATTCGTACATTCTTCAAACTCATGATGATCTACTTGCACCAGATGTTCATTTTCTGCAGATCACAACTGTCATATGTATCAGTGCGGCAAGAAATCCCCAACTTGGATTGAATAGCTAGTGAAAGTAGCAATTTTTCATCAACTTGATGTGCTCATTTTTAAGGCTCTCAAGCAGATAGTTGATTTTTACTGAATATCAAGAGCAAGGTATAAATGCTACAGTTACTTGCAGTTATTGTTTTTTATTCTTTCTCTCTGCTTTGATCTCTTTCTTAGAATGAGGTATGCCAGATGTGATATTATCACTTTCTATAATCGCTTGCCAATTAGCCCAATACCCATTTAAGCTGAGCGAGATCTTATTGTTACCTACAGATATGTCAATTTGATATATTATTATAATACTTTAGATTTCCTGCTTTTTGAAAATATTAGTACTTCAAACGAAATCCCGAGCGAAACCTACTACCTGGATGCAATCTGGGCACCAAGGAAGGTCCTAGAAAGGCAAGTATTCTAGGAATAGAGAGATATAAGCATCTTTACTTTCCTACCCATTCAATTGTATTTCCCCAGAAGCTTTTGCACATTTCTAGTTTTTTGTATAATTCTAGTGACAGTATTCTCGATGTTAGCTGTGTTGTTTGAATTGTTAATACTTCCTTCCTCTAATCATAGCAGCTTATCCTCTCAGTTGCAAGGGAAGTACTATAATGATTTCTTCTTAGCACAATCAAACTTCCTTTGCTTGTCTATTAGTTTATAATATATTTGATTATGGATTCCTGAGCCTCTTCTATACAAACTAATGATTCACCATAATCACTACTCATCCGCTCTGCCACGAATTTGCTTCTCAATGACTTCTTCTACTTAATTGGAACAGATACTAAGGCTAAGAGAGTCCAGGCTGATTATTATTTCGGTTGGTGTAATTATCACTTTTTTGACTCCTACTCTCTCATCCTTGCGAAATACAAAGTAGTATTCAGCTCAAATGAAGGCAACAAACCATGTATATCAAATTTAATGTGCAATGATAGCTTCAAGATACATGCCAATATCAACCTCTTTACTGATCCAAGAATCGCAAGGACTGATGGTATTGCCAGTGAAATTCATATTATTGTTAAGCCTTACAAAGCCAGGAATGCTCTCACAAAAATTTACGATTTTGATGCTTGCAATGGTGTGATAATCGATCGCGTATACTTGTGAGTGAATTATTTCTTCTCTCTCTCTCTAAACTTTTTATGGTTGACAACTTTCTTCTAAATTATCGAGGTTTAAGAGCTTAGTTGAAGAAGTGGTCTTGAGATGCTCCATCTTGTGTCACGTGAGTTTGTAAGGCTAATGCACGAAGGCATCCATTATTGGCAATTATTATTTTATATTAAATAAAATATATAGCTAATAGCATTAATAATAGAAGCATTAAAACTTGGTACAATAACAATTATAAATTATAGACCTTTATGTTAATTTGATTTATTATAAAATGAATAAATTCATTAAAATTAAAAACAACCAAAATTAATAGCATTTTTAACATTGATTTACATTTTAATTTTCTTATAAAAACTTTCATATTCGATAACAATTTATTCTTTTATTTATTTTATTCTTTCTTTATTAAGAATTATTAGTAAATACTTTATTTTTATAAGACATATTTTTTAATTTAATAATTTTAATTTATTATATTTCTTTATTTTTTATACATATCGCTGTTAATATTCTTGTTTTTATATTATAAGATAAATGAATATAGTACATTTCAGAGTAAGTATATAAAATCAAATGCAAAATTTATCTTGATAAAGCATGAATATGGAGTCTTGTACTGTCTTAATTCCATCTTCTTCCTCTTCATCGTAATCTTAATCATCTTTTCTTAATGTCATTGAAACTTCGAAAAATATTCGCTTTCATCTTCTGATCTTCTTGGCGTCAATAATATCTCAACTGAAGGTGTTGTTTCTGAAACCGCGTCCACCGCTGTCTAGAATACTGTCAAGCTGGAGATCGCTCTGAGAGAGGTGGTTCCACCATGTTTAGCCAAAATTTTGAAAATTAGAGATGTTTAATAAATTAAAACACTCTGATTAAAACTTATTAAGTTTTAATGCTTTAACATATGTGATTAAACTAATTGTATTAATTTATAGAGAAATTTTATTAGAGATGTTTTTATTAATTTTAGTATCAAATTTTTTAATTAAAGCTCAGAGTGTTTTAATTTATTAAACATCTCTAATTTTCAAAATTTTCTAAACATGGTGGAACCACCTCTCTCAAAGCGATCTCCAGCTTGACAGTATTATGGACAGCGGTGGACGCGGTTTCAGCAACAACACCTTCAGTTGAGTTATTATTGACGCCAAGAAGATCAGAAGCTGGAAGCGAATATTTTTCGAAGTTTCAATGACACGAAGAAAGATGACTAAGATTACAATAAAGAGGAAGAAGATGGAATTAAGACAGTCAAAGACTCCATTTCTATGCTTTTTCAAGACTAATTTTGCATTTGATTTATATACTTACTCTGAAATGACTATATTCACTTTACAATTAATTTATTTTAATTATATAACTATAAGCTTAGATTTATTTACCATCTTAATTAACTTGATTATGTACACTAATATTTAAAGCCTGAAATATTATGCTTCAACCTAGATAACCTTAAGTTAATTATTATAATTTAATAATACATAAGCAATAGTAATATTTGCGAAAGTTTATGGCACCTCAAGACATTTCTCAATTAGAGAGAATAAGTAGAATGGCTGTGTATAATGGTATCTAAGGGCATTTATTACTTTTATAATTGATTTTAATGTGAAGATTATGTTTTACTATGGTACAAAGCATGATAAATAATCAATACATATTGATCAGAAGAATAAAGCAGAACTTGATGTATGCTAAGAAAATAAAAAGATAGTTAAGAAGACAATTATGAGTGTACCTCCTTGCTGCTTGTAATAAAAAATCGTATGATAGAGTCGTTAGAAGGAGAGCAATATAAAATAGATATATTAAAGATTAGAAGAATATATTTGTTTAATTAAAGTAAGCCTATATTAATATAACACCTATTAATATTACATAAAATCCACATTTCTTCTAAGCTCTTGATAATACCCGAACACTATTAACTCATCTAGTTATGCATATTAATATAGAATTAATCACCTATTATACAAGAGATAGCCATCTTCATCACTACTTTTTGATTTTAAATAACAGGTAACTTCTGTAAATTATAGACAAAAACGATGAATTGTAAATGTATTAAGTGGTACTTTCATCACAAAGCATTAGTTATCTTAATTATTAATTATTTACATCTCATTTTAAGAATATAATTTAAATTAATATATATATTAACTTTTGTATAATTAAATTAACTAATTGTTTATGTTTTCTATGGTAAATAAATCTTAATCATCATCAAATTGATAAAATTTGGGTTGTGCATTTTTATTCATTTACAGTATTATGATAACATTTTATTTTGCTATTTCATTATCTAATTGGTGTTTTTTATAATAATTTATAAAATTCCCTTTTAAATTTTTTAATTTCTTTTCTTATGTTTTAATTTTGATATTTATAAATAAAAAATTTACAAAAATTACATGTTTGATTAGTTCTTATAAGCCAAATAAGTATTAATTATTGAGTAAATCGAGGATTTATAGTTAGATTTTGGTTATAATTTAGAGTCACTTTAAATTAAAAAAATTCATATCTTCCCTCAAAGTTGAGATCTGAGGAATGAATGAGAAGCAGCAACATACTTCATTCTTTTGGCAAAAATAATACTGGTAATTAAACATATTTTGGGACCACTCATTCATTCTTTGCATGGGCAGTCCATAATTTGAGTAAAAATAAGCCATTTCACAAGTCTTTCTTTGACGAGGTCAAGGAAATTCAAAAATGCTCCAATAAAATGCAAATAGTCACCCCCCTATACTTTTTTACCCCATTGTGCACATAAGTAAAATTTATCATTTGTAAGTTAGTCTTGGGAGGCACTAGTATTTGGCATGTATTTCTATTTATTTAAATATTTCTTTTTATCAATCATTAAGTCCATAAAGTATTTAAGTCTAATTTATCTATTTAAATATTCAAACGTTGTTGAAGTTGACTGGCTGTGTTAATGTTAAATATTTAAATCTGAATAAATTACAATCAGTTTCTAAATTTCTTTCTTAGCATAGCTTTGTTTGACAATTATTAATGAAGTAGGATATTTTTTTAATAAGCAAATTATAGCAAATAAATTACATTCTTATTTTATAATAATTATCTAGTTTAGATTGTGTTTTATTTATATTAATCTTTTCCTAATGAAACCTATTTTTAAAATGCGTTATTACTATCATTGTTTGCTTAACTATTGGATAGGTTTTACTTCCTATTTCATATTATTTTAGTATTATGCTTGGTATAAGTTGAAGCTGTCTTAATATTCCTTTTTTAATGAGATATAGGCGGAGCTTTTCATTTTACTTTTAAATTTCTTTCTTTAGATTTTTGTCAAGTTATTTATATGTTTTTGACGAAATAATCAGAGTAATTTAACTCATATTAGTCAATTCTAAATATTAAATTTCTCTATTATTACCTAATTATTATTTTTATATTAAATCTATAGTGGTGCAAGTGCGACACTAGTTTTCTCTTGAGATAGTTTTTATAAGCACTCTTGCAAGTATTGTTAAATTTATGTTCAATGTATATAAATCTAATTCTTATTATTCTTGTTATCTTTGGGTGATATAGTATCTATATTTGTGTGCTATACTTTATATTTATGTTGAGGAATTTTTGTGTCTGTAATTAAATTTGAGATCGATTTGTGAAGTTGCGGTCTTTCCTGCTAAGGTTCCTCGCTTGGAAGGTCATTGCTTTAAAAATATGTTTATGTCTCTTTTATTCTTAATTTTTAATTATTAATCTAATGCCAAATATTGAGAACTGTCTACATTCTTGCTTTTAGATTAAATATAATATCTTTATCTTATTTTATAGCTATGAATATTTTATAATAATAACTTAATATTATATTGATTGAGCAATTAATTAAAATTAAATAAAAAATATATGCAGATAAAGTTATAGATTCCATTAATAAATTATCGAAAATAAAATATATCAGCAATCATTAATGCTCCTTTTAAAAATACTACAAATTATTTAGTTTATAACTTTATCAAATCGTCTTTCTGTTTTGCTTTGAGTTCCTTACCAAGAAAAACGCTCAGTTGCGATGTTAATTCATTATTTTTAAAAATAAATAATTATACATTTATTATTTATTTGTTTTAATCAACATTTTATCAAATAAATTTTATATAATGTGTATTATTGCTAAAATAGATAAGATTAGGAAATTAGAGAAATACGAATTAATTAAGTTAGAGAAGATAATCATAACTGGCACTGATTACATTTGCTTTTAAAAGTAATTTGATTTGATAAACTTTTAATATTAAACTTAATTATAATAATTAATTTTGACCAAATCGTACAAATTGTACATTGTACATTGATATTTAAAAGTTTTAATTAATTAAGGCGTACTTTTGAAATCGTACAATTTGTACATTGTACAGTTTAGAATTAATGTTTTTTAAAAATCAGATTGTACAAAAAGAATGAGATATATAATAGATTAGTAATTAATAAATTAAATGGTTGTAATGGAGAAATCTCTCTAAACTAAACACAAATGCATCAGAGTCATTATCGCAAACCCCAAAACCCCTCTGCTGTTTCTCTATGTGTTCTTGTGTAGTTTGATTATTCTGCTGCTATTAGTCTGTATTTCCCTCCCGAGTAACAAGGATCACCTTCTCGCATAGTGTCTCCTCTATCATCCGTCCTGGGTCTTTAACGGTACTCTTTGCCGCCGGAGATTAGTTTAGTAATGTTTGAGTCGCCAAAATGGAATAGTGAGAAGTTAGAGATGCAGAGTGTTGTACGGTACTGCTTCAGTGACATACGGTGGTCTTTGGACCCAGGACGGATGATAGAGGAGACACTATGCGAGAAGGTGATCCTTGTTACTCGGAGGGAAATACAGACTAATAGCAGCGGAATAATAAAACTACACAAGAACACATAGAGAAACAGCAGAGGGGTTTTGGGGTTTGCGATAATGACTCTGATGCATTTGTGTTTAGTTTAGAGAGATTTCTCCATTACAACCATTTAATTTATTAATTACTAATCTATTATATATCTCATTCTTTTTGTACAATCTGATTTTTAAAAAA
>ARYC01008312.1:0-16959 GCA_000711775.1 Oxytricha trifallax
AAACCATTTTCTTGATAAATTATTAGTTAATAAAAAATAAGTTTATTAAATAATAAATGAATATGATTAAATAATACATTTTGAAAAATTTTATTCGTAAAATAAAATTTTGCTGTTGCTATTGATGATGGTGTGAAAGTTTTTAAATATAATATTTGCCTTGATTTGCTTGCACTTCTTTCATATTATTCGTTCTTTGACAATGACTGCCAATAATCTGTGAAGATTTTATAGAATGATAGTTATTTATAGGATTAAAATGTTTTTATACTGTCATTATTTTTGCAGGTGCCCGACTAAGATTCATATTCCACCTCACTCTAATGTACATTTGTGGAAAGGGTAATCAAGCATTCCATTTTATTATAAAAACCATTTATCAATACCAATATTATCAATGTATGTTGAAAGCTCAGATTGAGCTAATGGAGGTAATTATAGACAAACAACACGAATAATACTTTGGGAGCTTTCGGTCACTGTTTGACTGTGTTGCAAGTATATAGTGAGATTTCCCTGATTTTAGTCCATTTCTCAAGTTAATGAAGTAAAGCCTTAGTGGTTTAGTAATTTTAATAATATTTTCTTATGGAAGAATAGCTTTAATGTCGAAAGTTGGTTGAGTTTGGCGTACAATGGACTTATCAACTGTAATTTATAAATTATACGAGCTTAGCCTCACTTGAAAATTCTTAATTAAAAGATCATATTTTTGCATTCTTGGAAGCCATTTCTACAAAGCTTATTATCATAATAAGGTTATTATAGTCTACTGTATGCTAGAAGCTCATATCAAGCATCTGGGGGTAATTATATCCTGAAGAAAATTAAACTTACCTAAAATAACATGATTTAAGAAATGATTAATTATTAAACAAAAACATATAATAATCTGCAGTGCCTTTCATGTTAAGGTCCAAGATCTAAGGAGTTATCATCTGATACATTTATAAGATTTTTGATGTTATTAAAATTAGGGGAAAATTATCTACAGTTGACTTTAAAGATTATTATTGTTTAATATTTATGTAAAATTCAAAATTAGAAATTTCTAAAAACTCTAAATTTATTTGAATAATAACAACTTCAAATTTACTAATAATTTCATCATCAATTAAGATTAATAAGTTGTTTGAACTAATTTAGGAGTATTTAAATATCGCTTAGAAAATCTCAAGTACAAATAATTTCTTATCAAAGTATAAATTTATAATATTTTGAAAGGTTCTTTGAAAATGGTCCAATACTAGCATTAAACAAAACAGTTTTATCAAAGCTTCTCTTTAAGATTTGAGTATTTTTGAAACAGTTAAAAAACCATAGCTTTAAGCTATTCTCATTGGTTTATCAATATCATATTTTCCATGGTTGATTTTAAGTCCTAAGGCCCTTTTATAATTTCTAAATAGGTATGTACATTATACAATTGTAAACTTGCATTCTGTAAATTATTTTATTTTAAAATATAATTCACCATAAATAAAATATTTTAAATTACATAAAGATAGAGGTTTAAATTTTATGCGAATAAACTTATAGTGAATTTGAACGATCTATGGATTGTTAAAGGTTATAGTCTTGCTTGTCGTCTTTTTTGGAATTTGTATCTTAAAAACGAGAAATGTTATAATTTCATATAAAACTTAATTTTGTTTTACACGCTCCTCTCATTAAAGTAGTCAATTAATATCAACAGAAACTTTTAATATTAATTATTTATAATAATTGACAAAATACACAAAATTTATTATGTAAGTATTATTCATAGTGATTTATTTCACATTAGGAAGGTTTTAAATAAAAGCCCATTTTATTATTAGCAAAGGAAGGGTTTTACAACTAAGAATACTTAATCAAAGTACATACTGATAGCACAAATATAGGTTTGTGTTATTAAATATATTGTTTTTAATACATTGTTCTCAAATGTTAAAGTGCACTTTTAGATAGACTCTGTGATTGAAGCTAATCAATTTCCTGATTCTACAAGACTGTCTATTTTTCTCATTATATGTTGTCTTATCTTAGTTATGTCTTTGTTAAGTTTTCTGCATGTTATCTATTCAGATCCTCTTCACTAGAATCATGAAGTACTGATTTTCTTGTGAAAAATTAACCTTATCTTTTATCTACTATGTAATTTAGTGATTGCACCGGCTCTTTAGATGTTTGCTTTAACATAAAAATAGATAGATTATGCTATATAAAGAAAACTCATGAAATAAGGAAGCAAATACAAGGTGTATCCATACAAACTTGAATCTAAAGAAAACTGTCAATTATTATGATAATTTTGCAAACAAATTTACTAAAAGTAGTGATCATATCATAGTATTTTGAAATACAGCCCGCATTGTTTAGTAGATGCAGTCGTAAATTTCATTAAAGCCATAATTAGTAGTTGACTAACATTTAAAATCAGCTTGTGACAAAGAAAATAATGAAACTGGCTACAATATTGGAGATTGGGATGGTATTCAAAATGTTCAAATATTATTGAAAAAATGCTTGTTGTGAATGTATTCTAAATTACTCCAATAGGCAATATAAAATACAGTAATCTCCACGACTTTTTAAGTATTTAATTCAAAAAAGGTTGTAAATAAAAGTTATATGTCCGTAACTTTTTATAAACAAATTAGTTTCAGATGAAATTCTTAAAATAAATTAATATAAATTGATGCTTATAAGTAAATAATTTATTTGATGTTTTAACCAGACATTTAAAAATCAGGATTCAATACTTTTATCAATATTAATAATCCTAACAGGCTTTTAGAATCTATAATGACTGACTCATCTATAATTATATTAATTTATGAATAATCTTTCAATAATTTTACTTAATTATATTCCTATTTTATATAACTCTTTTGATAGCGTGATATTTATAAAAAGATCTTTGAGTTTTAGCAATGGTTTTTAATTCCGAATTATACAAAATTAATATATATTATACATTAATTTAAAATTTTAATAGAATTAATGTATTTTAATTAAAATAATTTTATCGTAATTATTTTTAATTGATTATAAAAGAAGAATAAATGTATGATTGATATGAATTATTATAAAATATTATTTGATTGTTTAAAAGGGAGTTTTAAATTTGCTAACTATTTAATTAAAATATTTGTATTAAATAAATAGTTAAGTTATCATGGCTTTCACTGATTGGCATATCTTGCTGAAAACTAATTAGTTGAAGAAGCGTTGGAGAATTTCTTAGCTGTTCAAATATTGGAGGAAAAAAATCACTTTTAAACTACTCCCATTTAAATCAAGCTGTGATAATGATGGTATTGATGATAATGATAATGATAATAATGATGATTCAAACTGCGAGGAATAATGCCCATAACATTGCATATATAATTAAAAAGTTCTGTAACAAAGACTCTGATGAATGTACTTACGATTTTGAGATTATTGTGGGAATGTGGTTAGTTCTACTTTTGATAGTGTAATTTTGGCATTAATTAATAACCCAATCACTATCATGGACACTATTGAGAAATTGAAAAAAACTGCAACTGACTTGCTAATTCAGTAATATTGAATGTTAATGTTATTGTAGCATCAATACTTATTGCAATAGATGAATCTTTATTCACTAAAAATAGAAACATTTACCAAGAATAAGAAATTAATCATGTAATTCTTTATAGTATTTATTTATAAAAGAATAAATTTTGATTAAATAAGGAAGTTGTTATAAATAAATTCAATTTTATTAAATATAATCAAATGATTTATTCATTTTAGTTTAGATTTATTTATATAATAAATAGGATATTCAATTTTATTCATTGCTAGTCTTTGATCCTAAGTTTAAATGCAAAAAAATCTTATTTAATAATTATAAACTGTAAATGAGTTAATCCTATATTATTTTACAATCTTAATTAAATCGTCGTCTGCATGCACTAGATATCTCTCTCTTTCAAAACTGCATCACCCACTAATTCAAATTCTAAAGATTAATACAGTGAATTTCTTACCATCAACAAGAGGATGGTATTAATTGTCTACATTTAATGCTACAAAAAATGTATTTAAATAATGGTTTTTACTGTTGATATTTATTCATTACAAATAACTTGTTAAAAAGTAACTATAGAGTGCGAGTAACTCCCCCTAGTATAATAGTAAAGTATCAATTTATTATAGTGCCCACAATGTTCATGGGTCTGCTAATAATCTATATTTTGCTGATAAGTTTGGCTTTCAAGAAGGCTATAAAGCATTGATTATTTGAAAAGCTTGATGAAAGAAGTCTTACATTATTCAATTAAAGAGCAAAATCGCAAAAATTTAAAAACATTTGCGAAGACTGATAATATACTCAATATATTGACTTCATAAATGAGCATTAATTCTTGCTTGCAAAATACTTAAGATTAATGAACTAAAGCATAGTTAATAAATTTACATTACAAGAGAGTAAATAGGAATGCGATTTGGTGAAGATTTTAGTGAATCTTGAGAAGAAAAAAAAATGTTCAGGAATACAACAAATCCTTTGATTGAAAAAAAGTCTATCACCAAAGGAAATCTTATCCAAAATAAGCAGAAGACCACCAAAGAGATTTCACGAACCGCAAATACAGGAAAGCACCATAAGTAAATAAGAAACTCAAAAGCTAACAGTAAGAATGCCATATAATATTATTCGCAAATTCGGGAAATGTAAAAATTCGTCTGGAGAAAGTGCAATATTATGTTAAAATAAAGGTTTGATGCATCAATAGATCCGTTCCTGTTCCAACTTGTTTGTCTATGCACTTTCTTACGTTCTTCGTCAGATAATTGAAATTCAAGTGGCATAAAATTTCTGCATTCGGGGAACGATTTCCCAATTTCACTATAGCAAAAATGATTAAATACATGTGCCAAAAGTAATACAAAGCCATAGCTCACAAAACTATAGATTTTATGACAACATAAAATTAAAGGAGGAGAAAGAATAGACTTACCTTTAGTTTTAATATTGCCTGTCGTAATATATTAACACCCTTTCTTCCAAGTGATAAAGAATAGGTGGTGCTTGATTATATTATATAGGTTGATTCAAGTAAAGTGTGGTCTTAATACTGAATATCTTTGATGATACAAATAAAAGGGATGCTTGGTGATTTTGTTAACTGTATTTAAGAAGAGCTCATAAACTTTATAAACAAAATAAACTTATTCACACTATAAAGTCCAAACTAGATGATTTCTAATCTAAAGAAAAAGCTATAATGGGAAAAGAAGGGATGATAAGATTTAATGCAAGGCGATGATATTTATAAAAAATCTGGACAACAACTAAAATACATGCATAATAAAGTCTTTTAAATAGGAGAATAAATTAAAGGTTAATATCGATAACTATTATATTTATAGAATCAATGTGATTAAAATGAATTCGTTAGTTTATTAAATGATATAAATATAGTGACAATACTAAAATCTCATTCATATCAGTAATAGTAACTATAAAAATAGTGGATGAAACATCGACCAGCTGCTAAGATGGGTTCTTATACCCAAAGCCATAAAAAAAACTCAAAAGGTTCTGCCCTGATACCTCGTACATGCTCAATAATTTGTAGTTTCTCGTCTAATTAAAGACAAAACAGTTATATAGTGGAAATAAGAAAAATAAACATACAATACGCCCAATAAAGAGGAGATAAACTTGAATGTAAAAATTTCATGTGCTACTAGTTGATATCTTGACCCTTGAAAGAGATAACTTATTGCAATATATGGAATGTATGGTCAAACAAACTTGAAAGTATAATAGTTATTATTAAAACTAATTAATTTTAAATATAGCAAAACAAGGAACATTTACAACTTTAAAAACAAATTGCGGCAAAAACTACTATAATAAACAATTTGCGGAAGCCCATTATCAACTTAAAATGGTAAGTAAGCTAAAAATACAAGGAAACCATATATAATTATAACATTTAATACTATTCCCGCAAGGAACATCGTCAGCAATTAGATCAATTATATATAAATAAGAAAAAAATAAATCATAATTATACTAAGTATTAGTTATACTCTATAAACTATCTCTAATTACAAGGCATACAATAGTATACTGATCAATATTAAAATTATAAAATTTAGAGGAATTACAATAAAAAACTCAAGAATCGCCTAATAAAGCAACTACATTCAACAGAAAAAGTTAAAGTATACATAAGATTAATTAAACTTTTTAATTTAGATTTATCAAGAAAATATGCTAATAATCTTAGCTAATATCACAGAGTAAATTATAATCATTTTGAATAAAGAAATGAGATTTGAACATTTTATATTTTTAGGTCTTTTTATTCTCAAGAATTGCTGTCATTACTATGTGGTTCAAGCTAGACTTTTAAGCAGAGATGCCTGAAGAAACTTCAAGATGACAATGTCATAGCGTTTTAAATAAACAGTATTATGAGAAGTTATCTGTCGTGTGTTCATATGAGCACGTTCAGGGAGAAGATAAATTATTAGACTCTTGATAAATAAGGCAAAATTAGGGTGATAGGGATTACTAGCAGTGCTCTGCAATGATGCATTTAAATATGTGTAAGTGGAATGCAACTTTTCTCACATTGTGGTCTACAACATAGGGAAAGAAGTTTTATTGCCTGTCGTATACACGCATCATACAAACATGGTAGAGTTTTGACTATACTTAGACGATAATCCAAGATAGCATGAACCTTATAAAGACAAAAAGAGAAGTACAATATTAAAAGAGAATGATCAAAATAAGTACAAAAAAAGCATAAGAGTAATTTCAATCAGAGAGTAATTTAGTTGCAGTTTAAAGTGTGAATATATTATTAATAAAATTAAGATTACAAATTAATCAAAATGGAATCCTCAATTGGCACGCCTTAAAATGACTTAGTTTTGCGCGCCGTAATTCGGAGATCTAGAATACACTTGTTTGCCTACTTGCGAAAAGTGCATGTCTCGCCACGTATCATTTATTCATATTTCTCCAATTTTGATAGTCTCATTACTAGTCTTGCCATTCTGTTTGTTTCCCATATTCATATAATTAAGCTAACTTAAACATTGAATTAAGTCTGATAAATACCAATCTAGATGTTGTTTGTATTTTCATTTCCTTAACTTGTTTTCTGTTTGAGAGTGATGCTTTAATAATCATGATTAAAGGTTTGTGTCTTTTATTATGTTTCTTTCATGCTTTTAAGTAAAATTCTTAATATATTTATAAGCATACTTGTATAATGATTTTTAATTTTCACCAATGTTTAAATTTTATTAATCTCCTCCTATTATATGGAATTAGTCACATGTAGTCTTTGTTTACCTCCAAAAAGTTCTTAACTGAATGACTGTTAAACAGATCTAACAAGACTACCCAAGATGTAGGATGCTGCATTCTTATTTTAAGTTTTCAAGATTAATTGGTTTGTGTTGACTATGCTGCCATCTATCAATTACATAAATGATAATGTTAAGCCTAGTTTATTTGAAGTATAATTATTTTATAATTCACGGCTTTTACAATTGATTATGCTTATATTAATATAAATTTAAAAAAAAAGATAAATGTCTACCTGGATTCTATTAGTATGGTACATTTTTTTATGGCAATAAGTTGTCACTAAATCTATTAATTTTAAAGCGAATTGATATTTATAAATTTATTGTGCTTTGATTTGGAAAATTTATTATAAATTGTTGGGGTTGTATTTGATTTTAGACTATCACTTCAATGTCAAATTGCTACTTGAAATAATTATAATATTATCAAGATATTATAATGATACGTTAATTTAATAATTTTATAATTTTAATTTAATAATTTTGTTTTACTTTACACTCAAATAAAGTGATAGCTTTAAGTGATATATAGTAGTTTTCAGATCTAGATCTTATGATCACTCGTATATTTGAATAAATTTACTTTATTTCATTCAATACTATGTATGTGATTTTAAATTATAGTTTCATAATTGATTAAAGAAAAAATTCAATTAAAAAAGATAAAAAACACCAACCCCAATATTTATTGTTACTTATTATTAATATACCATATCTTAATATGTTCTCTACATTATACATTATAATATAACAAAGTGATATATAAACGAATTAAAAACTAGATAATAACTATAAGGTAAATTAATTTTTCAAAAATATCCAAAAATAATCAATTCTTAATATATATATATAGGATAGTCAGACTCTTTTGTTTTGACGCAATCTCATTGTTATTGTAATACTTTCTTTCCCTTTATTGACCTCTTTGAAATTGGTAAAAATTATTTACTTTAAAAATCTCCTCTACTTACTGTGTTTCTCCGCTCATATTATTAGTGTCCTTTTAAATATGTTTTTATCATCTTCACTACACAAGTTGTTGTCTCAAAATTATTGAATGAAATTCCTATGAAACTTTTTCATTTTTTAGTTAAGATAACTAAATATACCTGTAAATTCTTCACATTTTACTTTATTTAAATATAATTATAGTTTTTCTGAATAATTTTAGCTTACTAGTCTTCAATTATATCATGATAAAGTATAAATAAGACAAATTGCCGGCTTACTCTCAAAGGCTTATGTTTAAAAATAGTAATAATAACAATAACAATAATAATGACTATATTCATGATGATTTTAAAGCTGAGAAGATCAAGGAGTTTCTTATAGTCACTTTCGCATTTATAGAAAATAATCATGAATTTATAAATTAAAATATAAAAACAATTATCATAGGAAATAAAGAAATGGAAAAGCAGAGAGAGTTGGCTACTCACTAAAATTTGAAAGTTACAAAAAACGTATCCAAATTATATATATTTCAGCAATACTTACCAGCAGGAGATAAATTGAAACAAAACTGATGACTTGTAAGGAAATAGTTCAAAAGATATAAATAAAATAGGTTGGCTAGATGGAAGAAAATATGATGATAATTATTACGATAATAATGCTATTTTTACTAATCTTTATTCTTTAAATTTATTACACAAAATTAAAATACAAATTTTATATAATTTATAATTCATTAGACAAAGCAAGTCATTCTACTTATTCGTATTACCCTCAGATGCTGTATTTCACACAACAAATGGTTAGAAAGGTAGAAAACAAAAGCCAATATTTTCAAAACAAAGTTAGATCGTCAAGACCATACAAAGAAAATCATCAAAGGTATATTAAGGTTAAACAATGATTGGGTACAATTTTTTGATATGATCAAAAAGGTAATAACTAATGGCTTCACAAGGGAAGCATGATTGTGTATGATTTAAGCGAGTTAAAATAACACAATTTTCAGCAATTTCATTATGTAACCCTTAACTCTTCATTTTTGGGTTTTGAGGGCCTCAAAAAATGCTCACGGGAATTCATGAGATAACCTGGAATTAAGCAAATCCACTAAATTTGGGCTCCTCAACAAGAGTGTGACACCGGAACACCAGATATATAGTCATCTTCAAAAGTTATTGAGGGATCATTTTGTTAATTTTGGAATTTCTGAAAATTTGTTCAAGACCGAAACCTTTCCCGTTAAAATTCAACTTCAAATATATTTTACCAATAAACTCCCAAAAATAATGAATATATTCAAAATAAGACCTCACTGAACAAGAATAAATAATAAGATTTGATTTTTCTTTAAAACGAGCAAAGTTACAAGCATTTTAAGTTTTGTGTTGTGGCCCCCTGGGGTGGTTAGCTAAAATATTATTTTCATTCAAATAAAATGTTCTTAAAATAAGTTTAATCATCAAAGCAATAAGTTCTAACTCATTTATTAGGTCTAAAATAACTTTTCTTTATGAATCTAAGCAACCAATTCATATTAACATTTTCACGATTAACATCATAAAAATATTAAGATTTTGAATAAATTTTACTTTTTATTTCTTTAATTAATGCTATTATATATGTAATTTTGACATTGAAACGATACTATGATCTGGGTTTCTATAGATTCTTTGGAAAAGTCATTTTAGACCTAATTAATGCTTTTAACATGTTACTTTGATGTTTTAATCATTTTTGGAACATTTTATAAGAATGAGATAAAATGTTTAAGCGGCTCCCAGGGGGCTATTACCCTAAGCTTTGATTCATAAATTTTTAGAGAAACCTGGAACTGGTATATTTTTAAAGAAAGAACATGCAAAGATTAAAAGAAAGAGAAAGTCATAGACTATTAATGAAGTGAGCATGAGACCTTATAAAGATGTTTAAAAGCCAGATAAAATGAACATATATGCAGGACCTTGCACTAAGAGAAGAAATATGGGCCCAAGCAAAACATAAGAAGAGGAGAAGAAGGAGAAGCCTAATCCCTTTCTGGGTTAATTTAATATGTGTCTTTATTCATTCATTTAAATCTAAAACTTATTTATAAACATTAATTCTTCCTTCTCTTGCGTAAACTGTTGTCTTATCGATGCTCACTCTTTTGAAGCTAATCTGAATCAATTCTACTGTATCTATAGGCAAGTCTTGCATTAGGTGATACAGCAGCAGTTTCTTGTAGTGAGTATTTATTTAACTCCGCTGAATTCAGTTCCATTAAATTAAGGTTTGTAAGTAACGTTATATACAGGAGTTATGTTTAACTCTTCGTAAGCTTTCTTAGACTCCTTAGTCTAGTGAACTGAAAGGTTATCATTAAACAAGATGATTTCTTAGTTGCTATACTTCTCCCTGAGCTTATGCAAAAATTCAATTTACCACTCTCGCTTAATAGAGCGAGGATGAATAACATAACTTTCTAAGCCAGAGTCTTCACTAATACCAGTTAAAATTGCATGGGTTACAATCTTTTCTTTCTAGTCATAGACTTCTATATTATCATACTTCTTATTCCAAGACTTATTAATAAAGGTGTTGTAGGTAAACACAGCTTCATCAGCGTGTATGAACTTGATGTGATTGTTGATAAGCCCTCTGCATTTAATCATATAAATAGTTTAAATTATTACTATTAAATGGCACTGTAAAATCAATCACTCTCTTCACTCAGTTAACAGTCTTGAAAGTAATACCATTTCGTCTATAATATTGGCTATAGTCTAGGAGAGATACGCATGTCAGGAAACTTGTGATGAAACATCACAGCTCGTTAGTCTAATAGGAAGTGTGCCCAATACTATAAAGTCTTAGAGTCGCAGAGGAAGGAAATATGAGTAGGAGAGAACTTTTATTTCTTGCAGAATGAGTTCAAGAACCAGAATTAAAATGTTAAACAGCTAGTAAGAAATAATACCGAACAGTAGAGGTACTCTTGCGAAATAACTTTACTATAGCTGCATAATTAAGTACTGTTTTGACTTAGTCTATATTAATACCCGTACAAAACCGAAGCTTAAGCAGTAAATCTAAAAATTCCTCATGGTAAATCTACCCTAAATTTCGATAATTCCTGTTTCTTATTTTAAAATTGGTCTAATTTCTCTACTAATCCCAAAGAGACCCCCAAATATACTCTAAAAATCAAAGCATTTATAAATAATTGGGATTTTAATGCATTCTAAAATTCTTTTTTACCATTTATTTTTGTTTAAATATTATAAAATTGCCAAAATTAATTTTATAAATAGGGCAACAAGAATATTACTAAAATACAATTGATTTGGGAAATTACAAAAATAAATACATAAAAGTAATTATACATAATATTTACTGCCACTTATTTGCAAAGCTTTTATTACTAGTTTAATCTTAATTACATTAGACTTTTATTCTTGATTTTAATTGCCAGTCTATTAGTTTAGTAGTCTATTATTATATTTATTTTAATATTAAAAATTTTCATTAATTAAATTATATAAAAATTAGACGATTAGACTTGAATTTAAAACAGATAAAATATTTAATTTCTGTAATTAGACTATTAACCATTAGACTTGTGATGTATAATAAGAGAAATTAGTTTAATATTTAAATAAAAATAAATAATGGTCAATTAGAGTGGTATTCGATAAACCTATCACGATTCAGATGCTGGCACTTGCAATATTAGAGCTACCTTGATTATGTGCGGTGTCTTAGCACTTATCTACCCAGCAACAAGATACGGTTCTGAAATAGAATACAAAAAATGCGAAAACAAATTCAACTTAATAATCTTTGGTTGGCAGAGGTTTAGGAGCAAGCTTTTCCAACCAAGCCGATTAGGATCTAAACTGATGACTTTATTCTTTGCGGTGCTTATGCCATTACGAGCAACGAGAACATTGTACTATACTCATCCATCATTCAATCGATCACTCAAAATCACGCCGGCGAACGGTTTCCTCAATCAAGGAGCTGGTGAAAATGATAAAATCGCTCAATACTGCAGTTTGAATTATGAATTAATATTTTTATTTAAATATTAAACTAATTTCTCTTATTATACATCACAAGTCTAATGGTTAATAGTCTAATTACAGAAATTAAATATTTTATCTGTTTTAAATTCAAGTCTAATCGTCTAATTTTTATATAATTTAATTAATGAAAATTTTTAATATTAAAATAAATATAATAATAGACTACTAAACTAATAGACTGGCAATTAAAATCAAGAATAAAAGTCTAATGTAATTAAGATTAAACTAGTAATAAAAGCTTTGCAAATAAGTGGCAGTAAATATTATGTATAATTACTTTTATGTATTTATTTTTGTAATTTCCCAAATCAATTGTAT
Source organism: Oxytricha trifallax (assembly GCA_000711775.1). Taxonomy (NCBI): domain Eukaryota; phylum Ciliophora; class Spirotrichea; order Sporadotrichida; family Oxytrichidae; genus Oxytricha; species Oxytricha trifallax. The sequence goes on from ARYC01008312.1 coordinate 12,693, forward strand.
TTTAGTAATATTCTTGTAGCCCTAATTTATAAATTTATTTTTAATAAATTTAACAATATTGAATTACATATAAAAATCTCAAAAAACATTCAAAACCTCAAAACTCCTTAATGAGTTTTAGAAGTGCTTTGATTTGTATGGAATTTTTTAGGGGTTGTATTAATTAAATGCGAGACTAAAATAGCAAGCTTTTGGGGTCTATTTATGATGAAGAGTATTTAGATTTAGTGTTTAAGTTGCGTTATGGTTGTTATATATACAGTGAATAAGTCGAACCCGTACTGAACTATTAGTCTATAGTACTGCTCTTAAAGCGAAGTACATCGACTGTTCTCTCTCTCACTGCTTAAAAGCTGTGTTTTTAAAGCAATAATAGCTGAATTCTTAGCCTAAGAGGAATTCAAAGTTTTAATAGAAGCATATTGACTATCTTATCAATAGGAAAACCTTGAATTATTGGGCTCACTTCTCTCTCGACCAACGAGCTATTATGTTTCACCGCCAGTTCCCTGAGTTGAAGATCTCAGCATAGTCTGTTTCTAACATTTATAAACGAAACGATATCACTTACATAGGTGTAAATCGTATCAAGAGAGATATTGATTTCACCCTGCCATTTTACAACAATAACCTAAATTATATTTAAATTAAATGCAGAGAGCTAAGTTTATACTTGCTGACGAGGCAGTGTTTACCTTCAACACTTTCATATAGAAGTTTTTGGTATAAGAGACATAGTAATATAGAAGTATTTGACTAGAAAGTCAAGGTATACACAATGGCAATTCTTGGAGGTATTAGCGAGGATGCTGGTTTAGAAACATATGTTATTCATCCTCGCTATATTAAGACAGAGCAGTTTATTAAGTTCTTAGAACAGCTGAGAGAGAAGTACCCTGAATAAGAGATTATACTGTTTGTTGATAATCTTTCAGTTCATTAAGACTAAAGAAACAAGGAAGAGTTATGAACAACTTAGAATAACGCCAGTGCTCAACGTACCTTAAAGTCCATAGTTTAATGGAATTGAGTTCTACTGGGGAATATTAAAAGGTATCATTACAAGAAACTGCTGCTATACCACTTGATGCATGACCTACCTATCAATACTGTAGACTTTATTAAAAGTTCAGCTAAGAGAGTTGATAATTAGTTGGCATAAAAGTGTGCTAAAGAAGGGAGAGTGAATGTATATAAATAAGTTTTGTAGTTAATTTAATGAATATATAAGTCTCATTTAAAATTCTTTAGTAGGCTGGCTTCTCTTTCTTTTCTTCTACTTCTTGCTTCCCTCCTCCTTAGTTTCTTCTCTTGCTGCCAGCTCCAGAATCTATGTTCATTGACTCTGGAGGCTAAATATTTGAATAAAGTCTCTTGCTAACTTCATACTTTGCCTGCAACTTTCGCTCTCTGTGAAGCTTGCTCTGTTCCTTCATCAAGAAGATGCCAGTACCAGATTTTTCTAAAGAGTTAAGCTTGAAATCTTACTTGAAATATAAGGGTGCTTCTGCAGATCTGATAGACAGCTCTCACTTATCTTTATCCCGTGTTTTTCCTTATCTACTGAAGAGATGCTGTACCTTTTCTTATGGATTCTTGAATAATTTCTTTCAAGTAATCACCTTTGATAGTTGCAAGTATGCCAAAGAAATAGTTTCTTTCAGGCAGTTTATTTGACAACTACTTTTTAGTAGGCAGGTACTGCGAAACTTCTGGGTCATTCATAGTATCATCGTATAAGTCAGTCACTGAGATTCTGGATAGTTTGGAATCTCTGCAAACTTTACATGTTAAGTTTTCAATGCTTTCTTCTCTTCGCAGAGTATCGCTCTTAGAAATGATATTTTAATACCTTCCATCGTTGGCAGGAACAAACCAACAACATAATCAAGATTAGCTACTATGAGTTCATTACCTTGCTGCATCAGGTAGCGATGCAAATCCTCCTTGCTTCTAAATGTTTGAATCAATTATTGTGCATGCACTCTTTTCATTGCATCATTCATTGACTCCATCTTGTTTACAGATCTAAGAAATGATATTCAAATTTAAGTTTATTGATTTCAATTATTTACCTCTGTAAAACTTACTATTAAATATGGGCATCCTATAGGAGGTCAACCTCTAAGAAGGATATGGAGAACTGGTTTCAAACTTGAGAGATTGATATCAATTTCTACTGTTATAGTTCCATATTTTTAAATTTAAATTGGTACGTACTTAATTAGGAGCAGCTCCTAAAATGGGGGTCTAAGTCGGTACCACTCAATTTTTGAAAATCCTAAGTCGGTACCATATGAAAAAATTTTTACCCCAAAATCCTAAGTCAATACCTCATAAAAAAATTTTTTTTCATTAAAAAAAATAAATATTTATTTTAAAGTTAACTTAATTTTTATTTTGATAACATTTTTTAATTAATTATATAAAGAATTTTAATGTAAAGAAAAAAAGACATGAAGATATTGTAAAATACCGCTGATCAAATTATTGATGTTTTACAATATTTTTTAAGGATATCAAAAATGTTATTGAAGCACTTTAAGATATTGGGATTCTTGAGAGTCGTGAAATGCAGTGTATGTTTACTGAATATGAAACTAAGATCAAGAAATGACACACCTGTCCATGAGGAATTCAAATTTAATGTGTTATTCAATAAAAGCAACAATAATATTAATAAAGGAAAATGATGAAGTTTATGATGAAGAATTTGAAGAAGAAAAAAATAAGGTCAAGATGTTGAAATGTAAGATGAAGATGAAAACAACAATGAAAATACTAGACCAAGAAATTTTAGAGGTACAAACTAAATTGAAAGTTTATGGTTTTAACTTAAAAGATTTATTAAAAATTTTTATAGCACAGTAAACTATGAAAATTTTAATTAGCATGACTTTTTAATGAAGGCTCTTTAGAGAAGACATGTCAAAATGAAAAAAGAAAAACCAGATGATTCCTAAGCTGAGATTTTTAATATATTATTAATTACTTATAATTTTTTTGAATAAAAAAAAGATTTTTTATGTGGTACCGACTTTGGATTTTGGGGTAAAAATTTTTTTTTAATATCGTACCGACTTAGGATTTCAAAAATTGAGTGGTACCGACTTAGACCCCCCTAATGCTAGTACTTAATTATGAGCATTAATTAATGCTAGGACTTAATTAGGAGAACCCTAATTTTAATTATAAAATCATAAATACCTCCTAAAGCAGTACGTACTTAATTAGGTGCACCTCCAAAATCGGTATGTGCTGTAATCAACTTATTATTGATAGTAAAAATGGTTACTCTCTCACCAATATTTAGAGCTAGATCGTCTCTTACTCATCATTTTTCTTCGCTAATACTCTATAAACCTCCCTTAAAACTTATATGGTTGCAAAGCTCTCTTATGAGCTCTGAGTTATAGAGGCAGTTTTATAATTTTAAATTCAAATTTAAATATGAACGCTAAAATTTTAAGAAAAACAAAAACTCTTCTTTCAAACTAAATGAGACTTACCTTTGGCGTCAATAAAAAGTGTGATAGCTGTGAGATGAACTCTAATAAAGAACTACCTGAGATATCACTTGAGGTCTCTGTTATTAATATAGAAATTAATAATAGAAATAAATGGCAAACAAGTGTGTGGGAGACAGAGAGGAAGTGAAAGGTATTAATGAAATTCCTATACAAACTGAAGAAGTGGAAGTATACTTTTGTAAGAAGAGTGAGAGAGACTTCGCTCATAAATCTAGTTGGTATAGGCATATGAAAGAGCATAGAGAAGCCAAGCCAATTGTATACTTAAAGCACGATAAAATCGACGGAAAGTATGATTGCTTCGAGTGACATAGGCAGTATGCTCATACAAGAGATTTAAGGAAGCATCATTTAAAAGCTCACAAGAAAGATTTAGAGATTGAAAAGGATGAAGATGAATTGAAACTACTAAACAAAAGAAAAGCAAGAGAATCTTCGAAACTTGTAGAGCTCGAACAAGCTAGTGAATCAGAATATGTGAGGAAATCACGCAACCTACTAGGATCCGAAATCACAAAGATCATGATTAAAATTCTATATAAAAAGATTCCTGTTCTGGCCTAAATTAACCTAGACACTTCACTTTAAAGCTACCTTATATTAGAAGACTCCTTTGATAAGAAAGTTATCAATGATCATCAATACGCATACAAGGTGTATCCCTTCAACTATCTCTTAAGTGATGATAAATATTAAATGGAGTTTACAAATGAGTATCAAGTACTCACTCAAGCAAA
>ARYC01008315.1:0-27475 GCA_000711775.1 Oxytricha trifallax
ATAGCTTTGCAAGCCTACAAGTTTCAAGGGAAGTTCTTAGAGTATTAGAGAAGAAATATAAGTGTTAAGTGACAATCTAGCTCTAAATATGGGGGAGGAAGTAACCATTTTTACTATCAATAATAAGTTGATTACAGCACGTACCGACTTAGGAGGTGCACCTAATTAATTACGTACTGCTTTAGGAGGTATTTTATGATTTTATTATTAAAATTAGGGTGCTCCTAATTAAGTACTAGCATTAATTAATGCTCCTAATTAAGTACTTGCATTTTAAGAGCTGCTCCTAATTAAGTACGTACCAATTTAAATTTAAAAATATGGAACTATAACAGTAGAAATTGATATCCATCTCTCAAGTTTAAACCAGTTCTCAAAACCTTCTACATATCCTTCTTAGAGGTTGAAATCCTATAGGATGCCCATATTTAATAGTAAGTTTTACAGAGGTATATAATTGAAATCAATAAACTTAAATTTGAATATCATTTCTAATATCTGTTAACAAGATGAAGTCAATGAATGATGCAATGAAAAGAGGGCAAGCATAAGAATTGATTCAAAGATTTAGAATCAAGGAGGATTTGCATCGCTACCTGGTACAGCAAGGTAATGAACTCATAGTAACTAATCTTGATTATGCAGTTGGTTTGTTCCTCCCAACGATGGAAGGTACTAAAATTTCATTTTTAAGAGCCATACTCTGCGATGAGAATAAAGCATTAAAAACTTAAGATGTAAAGTTTGCAGAGATTCCTAACTATCCAGAAATCTCAGTGACTAACTTATATGATGATGCTATGAATGACCCAGAGGTTTCGTTGTACCTACCTACTAATAAGCAGTTGTCAAATAAACTACCTGAAAGAAACTAATTCTTTGATATACTTGCAACAATTAAAGGGAATTACTTGAAAGAAATTATTCAAGAATCTTATAAGAAAAGGGACAGCATCTCTTCAGAAGATAAGGTCAAACAAGGAATCAAGATAAGTGAGAGCTGGCTATCAGAGCTGCAGAAGCACCCTTATATTTAAAGTAAGATTTATAGCTTAACTCTTAAGAAAAATCTGGTACTGGCATCTTTTCGATGAAGGAATAGAGCAAGCTTCACAGTGAGAGAAAGTCGCAGACGAAGTATGAAGTTAGCAAGAGACTTATTCAAATATTTAGCCGCCAGAGTCAATGAACATAGATGCTGGAGCTGACAGCAAGAGAAGAAACTTAGGAGGAGGGAAGCAAGAAGTAGAAGAAAAGAAAGATAAGCCAGCTCCCTCTAAAGAATTTAAATGTGACTTATATATTCATTAACTTACCTACAAAACTTATTTATATACATTAATTCTCCCTTCTTTAGCACACTTTTATGCCAACTAATCAACTCTCTTAGCTGAACTTTTTATAAAATCGACTGTATCGATAGGTAGGTCATGCATCAAGTGGTATACAGCAGTTTATTATAATGACCTTTTAGTATACCCCAGTAGAGTTCAATTCCATTAAACTATGGACTGTAAGGTACGTTGAACACTTGGCGTTATTCTAAGTTGTTCATAACTCTTCCTTGTATCTTTTGTCTTATGAACAGAAAGATTATCAACAAACAGTATAATCTCTTATTCAGGATACTTCTCTCTCAGCTGTTCTAAGAACTTAATATACTGCTCTTTCTTAATAGAGCGAGGATAAATAACTTAAGTTTCTAAACCAGTATCCTCGCTAATACCTCCAAGAATTGCCATTGTTTATACCTTAACTTTCTAGTCATATACTTCTATGTTACTATGCCTCTTATACCAAGACTTCTAGATGAAAGTGTTGAATATAAACACAGCCTCGTCAGCATGAATTAACTTTATATTATTATATTAGGCTCTCTGCATTTAATTATAAATATAATTTAAGTTGTTGTTGTAAAATGGCAGAGTGAAATCAATTACTCTCTTGAATACGATTTACACCTTTATAAGAGATACAGTTTCGTTTATAAATGTTTGCAACAGATTATGCAGAGATCTTCAACTCAGGGAACTGGCGGTGAAACATAATAGCTCATTAGTCGAGAGAGAAGTGAGCCCAATACTTCAAAGTTTTTTCATTAATAAGATAGTCAATATGCTTCTAAAGAAACTTAATTTCCTCTTAGGCTAAGATTTCAGCTATTATTGCTTTAATTACACAGCTTTCAAGCAGTGAGAGCGAACAGTTGATGGACTACTCTTTAAGAGCAATACAATAGACTTATAGTTCAGTACTGGGTTGACTTATTCACTATACATATCACATCCATAACGCAGTTTAAACACTAAATCTATATACTCTTCATCATAAATAGACCCCAAAAGCTTGTAATTTTAGTCTCGCATTTAATTAATAGACCCAACCCCTAACAATTTCCCTACAAATCAAAGCACTTATAAACCTCATTAAGGAGTTTTGGGGTTTTGAATGTATTTTAGGATCATAATTGTACAAAAGTAAAAAATTACAATACATATGATTTTATAATTGAATAAAAAAGATTCAATTTAAAAAAGATTGAAAGAAAGAAAGATATATGATTCATTAATAAGAAAATAAAATTTCTTTACAAGTTAAATTATTAACTTTAAGATTTATTATATTTAACTATGAATAACAGGACATTTTATATATTTTTAGCACCGGAAGAGAATTTAATTTTTAAATATGTAATAAATATTAGTGTTTTAAATTTGAAGGCATAAAGTAATCATTAAGATTCACAAGATAATCTCCACAAGAATAGTTTGGATCTAAGTGCTAAGCTTTGCAAGCAAGAGAGTGTTCACGACAAGATATCTCCATTGAAGCAACCACTAGAGAGTCAATCAAAACCAATTGATAAATAATGAGAGATCTTAAAAATATATAATATAAAAATCAATTTCATTTTTATCTATACAAATTTAATATGTTTTATTTTCTTAAAGATTGTTTAGCTTTTTATTTTGCTTGCTAATTTATTTTGGATAAAAAATGATTTTACACTAATAAAAGTCTCATCAATTATTATTATAAAATCCAAATAAATAATTTAATAAAATGTTTTTGAGTTTTATGAATAGATTTTCATAAAGAAGGAGGAAGCGGACGAAGGCTAAGCTAAGGATGAGGACTAAGCTAAGGATGAGCACTAAGCAGAGGACTAGAAAAAAGAGGAGGACTAGAACTAAGCCTAAAACTAAATGGATGACTATGACTAAGAGGATGACTATGACTAAGAGAATGACGAGGACTAAGAGGATGACGATGACTAAGAGGACGACGAGGATTAAGATGAGTATGTGGATGAGAATAAGAACATATAGAAATTTAGAAACTAAGCTAAATAGATGAAATCCACTCATTTCCAAAATCAGCAGAGTGAAGAATCTGAAGAGGAAAGTGTCATAGACAAAAAATCCAAACATGAGGAAGTAAAAACCATGAAACTATTTCATCAATTTTAGTGAAAATAATTCGAATTAATTAATAAGAAGTAATGCTGAATTGGATCAATAAATAAAAATATTAATATGAAAATTCATTGTTTTTTTATATTTTATTTCTTAATTATAATAATTTATTGATTTAATGTCTCAATGTAGATAATTTTATTATTAAATCTGTAACTTTTTGACTTAACAATTTTTATAGACTTTTTATTATGAATTGAATTATTTAGCAATTAAATTTTCATTTAAAATGCCAATATTATTATTGAGATTTGAGTGTCGTCTGATAAAATTATTGCAGATGAAAAAGTTACTAAGAACAAAAGATTCAGCATTGGATCTAATTTGAAAAAGCCTTGGGGAGTTCTTATTTCTTTTAAGAATTTAGACAAAACAGAATGTGAGAACTTAATTGAATTTCTCTCAACTAAGTTAGGTGCAGACGATGGTCAACTCGAAACTCTGAACGAGCTTTATAAGAAACATTTTAAGTGAGACTTTATGGGTATAGAATGTGAATAAACTAATGATAAATTATTAAATAAAATAATAATTGATAACAGCTTGAAAAAATTGTAAATTTTTTAATTTAAAAATATATTTAGAAAAATCTTCAAATATTTAACTAATTATATTTTTGACTCTATTTAAAGTAATCACAATTAATTATGTGATATATTTAAGGCCAATTTTACTTAATAAAATTCAAATAATATAAAATTATAATGATTCCTATATATTATAAAAAACTCAATATATAAATATATTTTGGTTGTTAGTCTACATACTGATATTTTTTTTTAAATATTGTTTAAATTCTCATTTGATTTTATTCTTATTGTATTTTTAACTTCGATAAATTTAATTTATCATTCTTAGGTTTTGTAATATATTCTTTTATTTATATTTATATTTCTAATATTTGTTAATTATATAAATAAAATACAATATATTTCCACCCCAAACTTTGATACCTAAGAATATTTGCAGATACAAGTTGTTTATAGTTGTTGTTAGTTTTTATTAAGATTTAACCTTGACATTCTTTAATAATTTTAATTGTTAACACTTTCACATATTATGTATTTCTGTGTTTCCATTATTGTATTTAAACTTAATCATAGAAGTTACATCATGCATACTTATTCTTTCTTTAATCTCAATAGTCCTTATTGATATTAGTGAATGAAAAAATATAAAACATACAAATTATCAATATATGAAATTTAATTCTCTATTTTTAATACTTTTATCGAAGCCATTCTGAATTTACATTCATCTAAATTATAGTATCAAAGATAGACTTGGAATATACTTGATCCTTTGAGGGATATTCGCAAATTAAATTTTATAACTATAAAATCAATTAGATTTAAATCATTAAAATTTGAGTACAAAAATCTTTTCATTGTAAAAAATTGCAGATAATCAATAATAGCCAAGAATACACAATCAACTATATAGCTTTGATTAAATATTGATCACGTATAAATCTTTCCTCTCTACAGAGAAATAAGTAGTCACCTAAAACTATCAAAGTTTTTCTCCCATATTTTCTTTTAGAAAAAGTATACTACAACAACTTCTCACTAGGGAACAGAAATCTATCCTGATATCAATTTAAACTATGCAAGAATTTTGATTGTGTAATAGTACTACAAAGCTTAAGTTATCTATTTTCGGCAATTTCATCTAGAATTAAATATTTATAACTGATATCTTAGGTCTACTCCAAAATATACTTTATTAGGGAAGAAGTAATGATTGCTTATTAATTCTTCAAATCTAGTTGTATTTGTTTTGATATTTTAGCCTCCTTTGATTTTGCCTATTCCAAGATTAAATACTATATATCTTAAAGTATTATTCATTTCTTTAAATAAATATAAAATAATAAAATCTTGTTTTTAAGAATAAACTCTTAGCAATTAGATTTAGGCCGTGATAGTTTTATGACATTTCTATTTATTATTATGTATATTTTTTATTATTAAATTTAGCACATTGTATTTTTTATTTCTTGAATTGAATTTCTAAATTAATAATCCACATAATTCTTTAGTTATCGATAAAAGTGAAAACTTTAAGTAATTTAATATTAGCTATAAAAAATAGGGTTGATACTCTTTCTAATTGAAAATTTGAATATATACATAATTTTGATTATATTAAAAGATAATTATTTGACTTGTAATTGAATTATCTTTTTGAATAACAAAATAGAAATGCAATAAATTTGAGCTATAATTAATAGAGTAATTATTTGATTTTGTCTACATATTAGAATAGATACATTTAAGGTTTTAAGATGATCAATTATTCACTAATTAATTGAAATTTAAATCTCAACAATTTAAAATATTGAATTTAAAAAAATTCCTAATTCCCTTGTTTTAAACATAGACCTCCAATAATCGACAAACATATAAATATTTTTGAATGAACTCGACTAGTCTCCTCATGAGTTGAACATACTCAGGCAGCTGCTCGTTATTGAGTCCCTTCATTTTCTTAAATGCTTGAGTGATAACTTCGAATTTCTTCTTTTCCTGTTGGGATGTTGCGAAATCTGCCTCAGAGATGCTCTTAAACTATTAATTTTATTCACAAATGTTTGTTACAAACAATTTAAAGTTTAAGTGCTTCGAAAGATTCTTTTAGGGAGGGGGATTTGAAATTACTTACAGAGAGTTTTTTATGTAATAACCTTTTAAAGTTTTTGTTATTAATTAAATTGATAATTTAATACAATAATTTTTAATTTTATCTTAGATTAAATGCTTTGCTAATTTATTTAAGTAAGCCAGGAACCTCTAACCTCCTCCTTGCTAATAATAATAATAAAAATATGCTGAAATCATATTTGTACTTCTCCAATATCCAAATAGTGTTGTCCCTGACGAAATGATAGTACTGTGGCTTCTCTGAAAAAATTCTCTTCAAAAACCTCTTCTCTCTTTGAACTTAGTTCTCAATCAGTAAAAGCTCTTTGATGTATTATATACTATATAAAGTATAAATTATATGTAGATGGACATTTTCTGAGTCTTCTTGCCCTTGAATAAATCTACAATTTTAGCTTTATTGCCTGTCTCCAATAACACATCGTCATCAGCTATATTCAGAAATATTTAATATAACATATAAAAATCACAATTATATTGCATTGAGTTAAGAGTGATCTGAGTTATCCCATAACCAAATTTCCAAATTTATCTACTAACTCAGGTTTGCTTTCAATCCAAATTATAATTATTATAATTCATATTATTTCATAGTGACTATTAAGAATGAAATACTCTCTCTAATTTATTAATATACTTATTCCTAATTTACTGAATGAGCTTGACATACTATTCAAAAGCATCTCTGAGATTAACCTTGAGCTTCTCAGTCAAGAGCTCATCATGCTCCTCAAGCACGCAGAATACTTTATTTAAATCTTCAAATACTTTTGGATGAGTGCTTGTGAATCTCGCCAGTTCGAATGTCTTCAGGGGTCTTGAGGCATCCTGCCCTTCATTATAATAATTTAAATAATTATAATAATAATTATAATAATTCATTGGGCACTTCCTTTGGTTTCATGAATTTATCGATGAAGGGTTCTACCACGCAGCGCTTAAGAATGTTCTTGCTCAACTTCTTGTCGTATTTCTTGTAGTCAAATTATTATTTTACAATATTTGATTATGAAGAATATTAAAATAAACAATTTCATCCCAAATTTATATTTTATATATGTTTCATCTATAAACCTGTAAAAGTTACAATTAGAGAGCATTTTTCAACCAATATATAATATTTTATTCAAAAAATTACTAAAAAATTTAATGATAATCATTATTCTCTAATAATTAAACAATGAAGACAATAGGAATTTATCTATGTTAATTTCATATTTAAGTCTTATATAATTTATTCAGTAGAATCTTAACTTAAGATTATTATATATAAAATTTATTTGAAAATTTATGAACTTTATTTAGTAAAAAATTACCTATATTTATAATCAATTTCTCTTCTCTTGAGTTCATAGAATACAAATAAACTATTATGTTGATTAATATAAACTCAATCTATTAATATTATTTAAAATTATCGATTTTCTTATATTAAAAAATATTAGCAATAATAACTATGAATAAACAGCAGTTTAAATTTAAATTATGATCTATCTTTGATCCTAAAATTTAATGCAAATTAATGAAAAATTTACAAAAAATATATAATATTTAATTTAAATTATCTATAAATTGGAATTTTTTATCATTTGTTAGCTAATTTAATAAAAATTCTTAAAAATAGCTTTTCAAATTTTTTGAATTAGCATTTATTAATGAATATTTCGAAGTTAATAATCAAAATCAATAAATTTTATAAATGGCTCAGCAACCTCTTCCCAGAAATGGAGACATGACTAACTCCCAGAATAACCAGCTCTCAGGCAACCACTCTTAACTCTAAAACAACAGTATCATGAACAGTCCTAATGCTAATTTAACAATTATTGAAAAGTAGTATATTTTCAATAATTGTATTGTATTGCTTTAATCAAATTTGGACCCATAGCTACTCTCTTAACATGCTGGCTCAAACAATTCATCAATACCTTTCACTACAACCATGACCTCCCAGTAAATAAATCACTAACATTAAAATGCGGTACAATCTCCTATAAATTTGCAAAGCCAACTTCTAAATGATTAGTTAGGTAATGTGCCTCACACTTTTTAGTCCCAATACTTAGCAAATTAAAACATGGCTTAATAGCAACAATTAGGTTCTATGACACCTCAATTTGCAGGGTAGGCTTCACCTGGGTATATTGCTAAAAATATAGAATTTTTAAAGATAAAATTATTTTAATGTAATCTATAAATAATTAGCGTTCACTATTTTTAGTTTATATTTTTACAATACTATCAATTCAGTTCTTCCCGCTGAGACTTAAAATTTGCTTAGAAATTTATCTTAAAATTTTGAAGATCCCAATTAGATAAATTTAAATTTGTTTAAAATTTTGGATACTACATCATCCTAAATTGATAAGTTTAAGCAGCATTCAATCAATCCCATTCATGGTGTAAACATAGCTGATATTGATGAAACAAAGGAAAGTACTTGCCGTTAGATATAGTTTCAACAAGAGAAACATTTAAAGAGAAATCGTGCGAAGTCATTGTAACTAGTAAAAACCAAAAAACAACATATATTTAAGTAATTTTGAATAAGAATTATTGGATTTCTATAAAATAAAAATTTTGATATAAAAATTAGTATATTTTTATAAAATATAAATTTTCTTTTATTGTAAAAATTAAAGTTTAATCAATTATTTTTTAACATAAAAATATCTATAACATTGAAAATATGCTCTTATGATTTTGATTAAAATATAAGAATTATAACTAAATGATTAATTTATATACAATTCTCATAGAAATATTGTTTTTCAATAATAAAAATAAAAAAGTAATTTAATATTAAAATGTATAAATTAACCTAACATTATAGGTAAATAAAATTGTTTTATAGAATAAATTATATTTAGGTTTTAAGTGTCTCATCAACCAACCCAAAAATTCTATTTTCCAGAGCCTAAATTCAGCATCAACAGAAACCAATCTGGTCCAACTGGATTTAACATCAAATTCAAGAACCTACCACCCTAAGAGTTCGAAAAATTATTGAATTTCATCAATAATGAAATTGTGCTTAATGATGGTGATAAAATCATGATAGCAGAGGTGAAGAAAGCATATGAGAAATCTTTATGGGGGCATAATATATAAAAATAAGAATGAAATTAATGTATAACGAAATTTATAATTTTATTTGAATTTCTTAAACATGTAATTTAATTAGATTTTAAGAAACATAATCATTTAAAAATAGATATTTTCGTAAAAAAAAATAAATATTTTTAGCTCTTAATTTTAGTTAAAAGTAGAAAAAAAGAATAAATTTAGTTTTAAAGTAGTTTTTTCCGAATATTTCATTTCTAATTCTAAAATGTAAATTTACTAATTTTATAATAATTAAGTTAAATTTTTATTATTTGTATAAGCCATTATTAAATAGCTGATAAACAATTACAAAAGCAGTAATATTATTAATCAGTTATTAATTTTCATGTTTTAATGGCATAATTGATAGTCAAATTAGTCGCATATGAAGCTGGGTGCACACCATATATAAGTGTTTATTTACAAATAAAGTTAATTTATAACAACATTACTTATTTTTGATAATTTCTCATTTAAAATCAAGTTAATAGTGTTTTATAAGGGAAATTTAGCATTAAATTTTAAACATTTCTTCTAAATGTATATTTAACTTTTTATGTACAAACTATTTCTTTGCATTTTATTAATTTTATTCTTCCTATTTTAGTTTACTTTTCATTTTTTATAAATTGAGATAATAATAATTATAATGATTATTACTACCCTTAAATCTGGTGCTAACAAGAAAAAGAAATGATATAATTATCTTTGATTAATATATTTGGATAGAATACTTAAGTATTTTGATTTACACTTAACAAGTTAACCTACTTTTCATTATACTCTAATATATATATATATATATAATTTAATCCACGCACACATTTGATTAAAGTGTCACATTTTCATCTAATTTAATTCAAGTAATATTTTATATAAAATTGATTCAATAAATTTTAATAACTAATGATCTTATTTCTATATAATAAATATTATAGAAGTTATTGATTTAAGTTACGATATTACTCTCTAAAATATGTTGGATGATTTAAGATTTTTGTTCTTTAAATATGTTCTCTTTTACTATAAGTATTGCCAGATATTCAAGAAAAAATATATTATATATAATTTATTAAATTTTTAATAATTTTGTTTTAATAATTATTAATTATAATTTTCCAGTTGCTACTATTATTTTATATAAAAGTAAAGTGTTTTTGCTGATATTTTCCAAAATATAGATGAATTATTTGGATTAAATTTCTCTCATTTTTTTAAAGTTTTACATATCTCATTTTATCATAAATAAATTTATAAAAAACTAATTCTAAGTATCAATTTATTTTAAATTGTTTTTGTTTATTAAAGGTAGTAGTTAAACTAATAAATTATCAAGTAAAAAAGTGCTATTGTTCTAATTAAACATTAAATAATCATTCTTGTAGTTTGATAAATTTTATATTAGTGATTTAAATATATATTTATTCATGACATTTTTATTATCATTAAATCTTATTGTAGTATATTTTTATAAACAAATTTATTTATGTAATATTCTATTATCAATATATAAGATGATTAAATTTAAATTAAATTTATACGCATATTTCTTGTAGTAGTTGATATAAGATGGAGTAACAATTATAATATTTTATGAGGTATATAATAAAGTTAGATAACGAATTATTTGTAGATAAAAAAAGAATGTTTAATTCAAAAATTATTATTTTATGGGACTGATTGTAAGGTATATCAAATTAATTCCATTTATAAATTGAAAATTTTCTTTGATTTTAGACTTAGATAAAAGTTGAATAATCTTTAATTTATAGCTAATCTATAGACTAAAATTATACATATTAATTTGTATCATAAAATACAATATTGTAGGAATACATTTGATTTGGGAAATTAAATTATAAATATATTTAATATAAGTGCAAATATTGGCAGTTAACATTCTTGAAACCTAGACAATATGGTCCTTGTTTGAAAGAGAATTAAAAATCATCTGGACTTAAATATTACGGTACCCCTCTATCGCATCCCTGGAGCGAGTTAACTCGACTTTAATTTTGGCAACAAAATCTACTAAACAAATCACACAAAATTAAAGTCGAGTTAACTCGCTCCAGGGATGCGATAGAGGGGTACCGTAATATTAAAGTCCAGCTGATTTTTAATTCTCTTTCAAACAAGTACCATATTTTCTAGGTTTCAAGAATGTTAACTGGCAATATTTGCACTTATATTAAATATATTTATAATTTAATTTCCCAAATCAAATGTATTCCTACAATAATTAAAACAAAAATGAATATATTAAAAATAAAATTCCTAATTCCCTTGTTTTAAACATATATCTCCAATAATCGACAAACATATAAATATTTTTGAATGAACTCGACTAGTCTCCTCATGAGTTGAACATACTCAGGCAGCTGCTCGTTATTGAGTCCCTTCATTTTCTTAAATGCTTGAGTGATAACTTCGAATTTCTTCTTTTCCTGTTGGGATGTTGCGAAGTCTGCCTCAGAGATGCTCTTAAACTATAATTTATATTTAAAATGTTTGATACAAACAATTGAAGTTTAAGGGCTTCGAAAGATTCTCTTAGGGAGGGGGATTGTGACTGAGAAGCAATGAACTCTGGGTTTTGTTACATCTGATTCTATTATGCTGACTACATAAACCAAAATATATATAATACTTTTATATTTTATAAAAGGGGTAATAGTTTAAACTTTTGTGAATCTGTAATGGTAAATTTAATTTATTATATAATAATTTCTCAATTTTATAGAAAAATCTTCCAATAAATTATCAATTCACAAATGACTTGCATTATATTTTTATAGTTTTCAGCATAATTTAAAATAGAGAATTTTATTAAAAATTTTAATCTTGACAAATTAATAATTTTATTTAATTGGTTTATTTATGCATTCGTATAATTGATTATCCCATATCAATTTTTTCATAATCTTTTAGATTAAAGTCCAACTATCTAATATAACAATAAATTGTAAAATTTATTACTAACAATTAAGCATTTGTGAACCAATAGAATTAGATAGAAATAACACATAAATAACATCAGTAATATCTTATAGATACGATTTCAGAGATTTAAGCATATATTAAGTTAATCTTTGATACATAAATTAGCTAAAAGGGATCTTTTGAAAGTTTTGATATTTAAAATTTGAATATTTAAGCGATTTGGCCTTAATAATCTATAATTTAATCTTAAATAATTTCAAACTTTTAAAACTTGTATCTTTTCTAACATGAACTACAACCAACAAACCAGTCAAGACCTAAAAAATAATTTAAAATTATAACTTCTCTTTGATGAATATTAAATATTTGCTTATTTTCAAGTTAAATAATAATTTTTTACTCTTTAAATATAATTAATGCAAAAAATAAGACAAAATTTAATTGTTTTTTAAAATTCTTCAATATGTAGTTGTATTATTAATGTTTCATATTTATTGCAAATAATTTTTTTAAAAATTCTTATCAGAATAAAATGTGAGAAAACAAATATTTTAAGAGACTAAAAAAATAACTAAACGATTTTATAAACAATTGTCTAATTAATATATTTTTTAATACAATGAATCTCCTATTGATTTAATTGATTATACTATCTATAAATTTTCAGTTTATTGAAACTTTTTTATGTCAATAACTTATAGTTGTCAATTTATAACAATTTACTTTAATTTTATTAATTTTTATCTATATATTTATTCATATATTACTCAATATTGATGATTTAATACAAATTTATAGAACAAAAATTAGCTTAATGACTAAATTTATTATAAATTATTTTATTATGATTTATATTCATTAAATTATATTGAATTTATGTCATTTTGTCAATTTATCAAAAAAAATTAGTTAAGAGCATCTGGATAAATTTGATTTAAAATATCACAGTAAAAAAAATAATATTTCAAGGGTTTGAGTGACTAGAACAATCAAGGTGACCAACAATAGTCAATGCACAACCCTCAACTATCAAACAGTGGTAACATAAGTAATTAAAACTTCAGTCTCGTGAATAAAAAAGAAATTGGATAATAAAAACAATATGTTTTTAATAACTGTACTGTATTTTTATTATAATAATAGAATCAGCTGCCTCAAATTCCAGAAGTTTAATATCCAAACCCCAACTCAGATACTTAAAATCACTCAGATATTGTTTTTGGAACAGAGGGATCTTTTCTTACTATGAACAACTCCCTCATACCTCAAATTGCTGTACCATAAGGATTCCCTGGACAAACTAATCACAGCTAACATAGATAAGAAGACAGAAGCACCTATGTAGGACCTATCCAAAAGATCAATATGTAATATTTTAATCATTGAATAAATATAGAACTCAGCCTATTAATTAATTTAATAACATATTTAATTTTATATAATAAAAAATTCTCATAATTGAATGATGCTCAGCACAATCGGCCCATTTAATATAGTGGACATTTGCCATAAAATCAAGATAAATTTGGAAATCTCTTTCACCCTTCAGGAATGGGGAATTCAATTAGACCTGTAAACTTTATGCATGCATCACCTAGTTTCATGGAATTATAGGAAAATAGCAACATTTTAAATTAAATGTATTCATTTTATTTAGCAACCTTTTATTCTTGAAATTTTAAAGTAATAAAATAGATTAAAAAAGGATAATAAGATTTTCAATGTATATTAATTGAATTTTGATATTCATATTGATGAAAATAGCGAGCGCTTTTTTGATTTTTCACAATACCATCAACCTGTACCTGAACCCTTTTTTGATTTCACATAATACGTTAATCCTGTATTATCTAAATTTAATCAAGAGCAAGTGTCTTCTCAAACGCTCGCAATTAGAGAAGTGCCTCCATATATTCCAAGCTCAGCATCATAATAGCAAAAAACCAAAAACTCTTTATTATCTTAATTGAGTTTTAATGATAAAAATCCCAATTAAAGCAAGCTTAGTGAGAAATTGATGCAAAATTTATGAAGGGGATAAAAAATATAAATTTAATGATATGAGAGTTTATATGCAAAGGCTGGGGTAAGTTTTATGACAGTAATTATATAGGTAAACTATTTAAATCATTATATGGATGAGATGAATATGTGATAAAAAACTAAAACAAATCTTTTTAAATTAATCATTTTTGATAAGCTGTTCACGATTATAAAAATCTGTCTAAGAGTATCAAATAAAAAAAACAACTTAGTTATTAGGCGAAATTACTTTTAGAATTATAAGAGAATCATATTAATTATGCATTAAAATTCTTTTAAAGTATTAATTTATTGACTAATTTTATCAATTAATTTCCAACTTTGAAAAGAGTTTGGGTTTTTAGTTCTACAATTCCATGCAGTCACTCATTATAAATAATCAAAATTTGCAGTCCAACTATTCTGGATCAAATTCATCTCTTCTTTAAAGAAATCGGCAAATCTTTCCTTATCCAATTATTTATTTAAACAAATTATTTTTTCTTTACTCTATAAAGTTTAATTCTTAGTAATAATTTGAGTATTTAATTACAATGGTTGGATAAATCGAAACCCCAAAACCCCTTAATGAGGTTTATAAGTGCTTTGATTTGTACGGAATTTGTTAGGGGTTGGGATTAATAATAGGTTTTAATGTGAAATATATAGTAAATGTATTTAATTTAATCACTCAAAATGCACTTTTGGATCGTGTGGGAGAGGTCTGAAGTTTATCTTACTTAACCACAACTCTATCTGCTCTATTGATATGTCTGATCTTGAGTTTGGTTTTATTATTATTGATTCTGCCATATGTTTTATTGATTGAGATACTCTGGTTTTGTCTATAAACTACTTTATTCTTTACTTAGCATCTTTCTCGCACCTTGTAGAGTAGTAATCGTTGCGAGGCATATCGCACTCTAATTATTATTGCTGCTAATGCCCATACATCCCACTAAAAGTCACCATCTCTCCAGTCTTCTCTTTCTGGATAGTACCCTTGAATTTCCATTACAGTCCCAAGCCTTGAGACTTCCACTCTTTAGGCTCTGTTAAAATCGATTTTGACTACTCTTACTGGAGAAAAGTTTATCATAATATTTTCTGGCTTTAAATCTCTGTGAACAAACCCTAACTTGTGAAGCTCTTTAATGCCTTGTATGGTCTGAGTTGCTATTTATCCAAGTTACTTATGATTCCTTTAATCTGATATGAAATCTCTTAGGGTCATTTCATAAAGTGGGAGTCTCAAAGCAACATGATCCTTGGCAAGGAGAACAGCATCTAGCTTGATTAAGTAACTACACTCTTTAAACTTTGCTTGAGTGAGTACTTGATACTCATTTGTAAACTCCATCTAATATTTATCATCACTTAAGAGATAGTTGAAGGGATACACCTTGTATGCGTATTGATGATCATTGATAACTTTCTTATCAAAGGAGTCTTCTATTATAAGGTAGCTTTAAAGAGAAGTATCTAGGTCAATTTAAGCAAGAACCGGTATTTTCTTGTATTGAATCTTGATCATAATTTTTGTTATTTCAGAGGTCAGTTGGTTGCGTGCCTTCTTAACGTACTCTAACTCTCTAGCTTATTCAGGTACTACGACCTTAGAATATTCCCTCGCTTTTCTTTTGTTTAGAAGCTTCAGCTCAACTTCATGATTCTCAACTTCTATATCTTTCTTGTGAGCTTTTAATAGATGCTTCTTTAAGTCTCTTGTATGAGAGTATTGCTTATGGCACTCAAAGCAGTCATACTTTCCATCTATTTTATCATGCTTTAAGTATACAGTGGGCTTTGCTTCTCTATGCTCCTTCATATGTCTGTACTAGCTTGATTTATGAGGAAAATCTCTCTCACATAACTCACAAAAATAGACTTCAACTTCTTCAGTTTGTATAGGAATTTCAAAAATACATTTCTCCTACTCTCTGCCTCCCACACACTTTTTTGCCATTTATTTTCTATTATTAGTTTCTATTTTAATAACAGAGACCTCAAGTGATAGCTCTGGTAGTTCTTTATGAAAGTTCATCTCACAGCTATAACACTTTTTATTGCTGCCAAAGGTAAGTCTCATTTAGTTTGATAGAAGTGCTGTTGTTTTTCTTAAAATGTTAGCGCTCATATTTAAATTTTAATTTAAAATTATAAAACTGCCTCTTAACTGAGAGCTTATATGAGAGCTTTGCAAGCCTTCAAGTTTCAAGGGAGGTTCTTGGAGTATTAGAGAAGAAATATGAGTAATTAGAGACTATCCAGCTCTAAATATGAGTGAGGAAGTAACCATTTTTACTATCAATAATAAGTTGATTATAGTCTGTACAGATTTAGGAGGTGCACCAAATTAAGTACATACTGCTTTAGGAGGTATTTTGTGATTTTATGATTAAATTTAGGGTGCTCCTAATTAAGTACTAGGCATTAATTAAAGCTCCTAATTAAGTACTAGCATTTTAGGAGCTGCTCCTCATTAAGTACGTACTAATTTAAATTTAAAAATATGGAACTATAACAGTAGAAATTGATATCAATCACTCAAGTTTGAAACCAGTTCTCAAAACTTTCTCAATATCCTTCTTAGAGGTTGACCTCCTATAGGATGCCCATATTTAATAGTAAGTTTTACAGAGGTATATAATTGAAATCAATAAACTTAAATTTGAATATCATTTCTTAGATCTGTAAACAAGATGGAGTCAATGAATGATGCAATGAAAAGAGTGCAAGCACAAGAATTGATTCAAAGATTTAGAAGCAAGGAGAATTTGCATCGCTACCTGGTGCAGCAAGGTAAGGAACTTATAGCAACTAATCTTGATTAAGTAGTTGGTTTGTTCTTGCCAGCGATGGAAGGTACCAAAATTTCATTTCTAAGAGCCATACTCTGCGAAGAGAAGAAAGCATTTAAAACTTAAGATGTAAAGTTTGCAGAGATCCCAAACTATCCAGAAATCTCAGTGACTAACTTATATGATGATGCTATGAATGACCCAGAGGTTTCGCTGTACCTGCCTACTAAGAAGCAGTTGTCAAATAAACTACCTGAAAGAAACTATTTCTTTGGCATTCTTGCAACAATTAAAGGTGATTACTTGAAAGAAATTATTCAAGAATCTCATAAGAAAAGGTACAGCATCTCTTCAGAAGATAAGGATAAACAGGGGATCAAGATAAGTGAGAGCTGGCTATCAGAGTTGCAGAAGCACCCATATATTCAAGTAAGATTTGTAGTTTAACTCTTTAGAAAAATCTGGTACTGGCATCTTCTTGATGAAGGAATAGAGCAAGCTTCACAGAGAGCGAAAGTCGCAGACAAAGTATGAAGTTAGTAAGAGACTTTACTCTAATATTCAGCCTCCAGAGTCAATGAACATAGATGCTGGAGCTGGAAGCAAGAGAAGAAACTTAGGAGGAGGGAAGCAAGAAATAGAAGAAAAAGAAAGAGGAGCCAGCTCACTCTAAAGAATTTTAAATGTGACTTATATATTCATTAATTTAACTACAAAACTTATTTATATACATTCACTCAAAAAAACTTATTTATATACATTCACTCTCCCTTCTTTAGCACACTTTTAAACCAATTAATTATCCACTCTCTTCGCTGAAGCTTTTAATAAAGTCTACTGTATCAATAGGTAGGTCATGCATCAAGTGGTAGAGCAGCAGTTACTTGTAATGGCTTTTAATATACCCCAGTAGAACTCAATTCCATTAAACTATGGACTGTAAGGTACGTTGAACACTGGCGTTATTCTAAGTTGCTCATATCTCTTCCTTGTTTCTTTAGTCTTATGAACAGAAAGATTATCAACGAATAGTATAATCTCTTATTCAGGGTACTTCTCTCTCAGCTGCTCTAAGAACTTAATATACTGCTATGTCTTAATAGAGCGAGGATGAATAACATAAGTTTCTAAACCAGCATCCTCGCTAATACTCCAAGAATTGCCATTGTTTATACATTGACTTTCTAGTCATATACTTCTATATTACTATGCCTCTTATACAAAGACTTCTAGATGAAAGTGTTGAAGGTAAACACAGCCTCGTCAGCATGAATAAACTTAATATTATTCAAATGAGCTCTCTGCATTTAATTATAAATATAATTAAAGTTATTGTTGTAAAATGGAAGAGTGAAATCAATCACTCTCTTGATAAGATTAACACCTTTGTAAGTGATACCATTTCGTATATAAATGCTTGCAACAGACTAAGCAGAGATCTTCAACTCAGGGAACTGGCGGTGAAACATAATAGCTCGTTAGTCGAGAGAGAAGTGAGCCCAATACTTCAAAGTTTTTTCATTAATAAGATAGTCAATATGCTTCTATAGAAACTTTGACTTCCTCTTAGGCTAAGAATTCAGCTATTATTGCTTTAATTACACAGCTTTCAAGCAGTGAAAGCGAACAGTTGATGGACTACGCTTTAAGAGCAGTGCAATAGACTTATAGTTCAGTACTGGTTTGACTTATTCACAATACACATCACATCCATAACGCAGTTTAAACACTAAATCTATATACTCTTCATCATAAATAGAACCCAAAAGCTTGCTATTTTAGTCTCGCATTTAATTAATAACCCCAACCCCTAACAAATTCCCTACAAATCAAAGCATTTATAAACCTCATTAAGGGGTTTTGGGGTTTTGAATGCCAACACATTTGTAGTCTAAGTTGCAAAATGCTTAACCCAAGACAGGCATTAATTTTTAAAGTAGTGAGGTATATGCCAAACTTGAAGAAGATTAAAGCGACTAAGATTCTCAAAGAGCTTAGATGGGTAGCTTATAAAGTCAAAATATATCATTACAAATGGAAATTTTTTATTGATATTAATAAGTCTCTCTTTTATCTAAATAATATTAAATCTTTTTGAGATTTATTAATATATTATGATAATTTTATTTTATTTTTTATTTTAAAGTGATTTTCAGCAAGAAATGATCGCTCTTTCCCACACAAATGTTGCAAATCCCATACTATCAAATTAAGTTGATAATAAAATACCCTAAATTTTATCAATTAGTTTCAAGATTTCTTTAATTATGCCGAGTAAATATATATAATAATAAAAAGTTATTAGAGATAATTTTCACATAATAAATGTTATATTCACTCTCAAGATATAAAAAATACCTTGATATTTCTATTAAATTTACTTAAAATTTTTTTTATCAATTTTTAATATCTTTGAGCATTAATTTTAAATTAAAATAATGAGGGAAAAGTTAAATTTATTTTAAAAATATCCTTAGCCCAAAAATAATAATTTTCAAAATAAAATTTGAATATAACTTTACTATATTTTAGCAAATATTCATTAAAATTAAAATATCAATCTTTTAAAAGTTTTAAAAATATTTAAAACTTGCATTCAAAACCCCAAAACCCTTTCAGTAGTTTGATTGAGTTTTTGATTGATAAAAGTAGACTTATTAGTGCATACTTTATTAGGGTTTTAATAGGGTTTATGTAGGGGTTTAATGTTTAAATATTAGTAATTTAAGTAAGTATAGAAAGCGAGTTTTTAAAATATTTCACACAAAGATAATCTTAGAGTTATGTGGCAGTTCTCTGAATTTTATCTTTCTAAGTTGATGTTTGATTGTGTCTATTGCTTGTTAATTCTCTTAGCTTGGCTTGATAATAGTCGAGTATGCAAGTTCTCTGAGACCTCCATTGCAAATCCTCTGAGACCTCCATTTATTTTATTTTTATCGAGATATTGCTTGATTCTCTGCTTAGAATCTCTCTCACACCTGCAGCTAAAGTAATCGTTTCTTGGCATGGCGCTCTCTATTATTATTACTGCTAGAGCCCAGATATCCCATTAAGTGTCTCCATCTCTCCAATCCTCTCTCTCTGGAAAATAGCCACGAGTGCCGTATACATTTCCTTATGCAGAGGCTTGCACTCTTTGAGCTCTGTTGAAGTCAATAATATAAACTCTAAGAGGCTGAAAGTTCATCATGATTCTCTGGCTTTAAGTCTCTATGAACATAACCAAGCTTGTGAAGCTCTTCAATCCCCTCAACTATCTGCTATACTATCTAGCCAACTTATCTCTGACATCTATTGTCAGATAAGAATTCTCTGTAAGTCATTTCAAGTAAAGAAAGCCTGAAAGCTACACGATCTTTACCAAGTAAAATAGCATCAAGCTAGATGATATGCCTACACTCATTTAACTTTGCCTTTTAAAGAGCATAATACTCATTAGCAAATTCCATTTGGAACTTGTCATCAGCAAGGAAGTAATTGAAAGGATATATCTTGTAAGCAATTAGTCATCAGTAATGACTCTCTTCTCTATTTTATCTTCAAGAGTGAGATAGCTTTCAAGGCAAGAATCTAAGTCAATAATTTTTAATATAGGAATCTTCATTGCCTCTATTTTAACCATGATTTTATTGATCTCAGAGACTGGAAAGTTCTTGACTGCTTTCTTCATTTTAACTTACTTCTAGACTTCAACTCTAAGAGACTCCACTGGGTTTCTTGATCTTCTCTTTTAGAGGAATCTATTCCCTGTAGGTTCATGAATAAAGACAAAACTTTGATTATGCTTTTTCTTTAAGTGAACTTTGAGGTCTCTAGTATGAGAATATGGCTTCTCACAGAACTCACAGACATACTTCCCATCTTTCTTTTAATGCTTGAGATATAACCTTGGCATATCGTTGTGTATATCTCTCAAGTGTCTTTTGTAAGTCGACTTGTAAGGGAAAACTTTATTGCATTCTTTGCATTAATAGTCAACTTTAGCTGGAATTTATTAATTCTCTATGGCGGGTTGTTTAACCTCCTCCTCAATTTGCACAGCTTCTATGATAACCTCCTACTTAAATTATATTTAAATCTCAAAACTAGACTGGTCAAAGTTGTCATAAGTAGGCTCCAACTGAGTACAAGCGTCTCTGGTCTCTAATTTTTTTGGTTGCTGGAATGATAATTTTGATTGATTTTACCCAAGTAATGCCGCTCTTATCAAAAGGTTAGCCCTCATTTTAGTTTGCTTATATATTTTATTATAATAATGTTAAAATATCCCTTGATAAACTTTAATAGTCGAGTATAAGACACTTTGGTAGATTTTCGGCTGAGAGGTAAGAAAATTAAATACCCATAGAAGACTGTAAGTTGACATATTATATGACAATTTTATTCGTTTAAGTAAATTAATATACTCCTAATGAAGTTTTGTTTCTCTAGGAGGTCCTCCAAATCAAGTTTGAACTTCATAAAATAATTAAACATTATTAGGAGCAATTTAATGGAGATAGCTTGATAAAAATGGAAATCAATCTGTGAAACTTGGAGGAAGTTTTCAATGCTTCTCCGCATATCTTTTCAAGGTTGACCTCCAGTAGGTCCTCCCTATTTAGAAGTAAGATTTTAATAAACTTAGAATGGATATCCATAATTTCAAATTTCATAAACATTTCTAGAAAGAGGAAGCAAAATGGAGTCTATTAATGATGCAATGAAGAGAATTTAATCTCAAGATTTATTAGGAAAATTTCGAAGTAAAGAGGACCTTTAATGATATTTGGTATAGCAAGGTAAGTGCTTAAGTAAGATTAATAAATCAATAATAGTTGGATTGTTCTTGCCGACTTAGGAGGGAACTAAAGTCTCCTTCTTAAAAGCCTTACTGAGTGAAGAGATAAAAGCTTTTAAGTCTAATGAAATTAGGATGATAAGATACCTAACTACCCTGAAATATCAGTGACAAACCTATATGACGATGCTATGAGTGATCCGGACGTAGCTCTCTACCTTCCATCAAAGCTACAGCTCTCTAATAAATTGCCAGAGACTTCTTCTTTGGTGTCCTTGCAACTCTGAAACCTGAGTACTTAAATGAAGTTATTTAAGAAGCTCACAAGAAACGATACAGCATATCTCCTGAAGAAAAAGAGAAGCAAGGTATTAAAATAAGTGATACCTGGCTGTAGGAACTTCAAAAACATCCTTTCATCTCAAGTAAGATTAGTCTTCTAACTTTATAGAAAAACCTGGTACTGCTATATACTTGATGAAAAAGCCAGCAAATTAAACAGAGAGGAAAGTCTCAAGTAAAGCATGAATTGAGTAAGAGACTCTACAAAGATTTTAAAAGCCAGACGAGATGAACATAGATGCAGGAGCTGGCACTAAGAGAAGAAACATGGGCCCAAACCTTAAGAGGAAGAAAAGAAAGAGAAGCCAAATCCCTATACGAGCAAATTTAATATGTGAACTTATTCATTCGTTTAAATCTAATACTTATTTATAAACACAAAATCTCACTTCTCTTGCGCACACTTTAGCTTTCTCATCACTGACTCTCTTTGCAGCACTCTTAATAAAATCTACTATATCTATCTTTAAATCATGCATCAGATGGTAGAGCAGCAATTTCTTATAATGAACTTTCAATAACCCCCAATATAATTCAATTCCTTTAAACTAAGGGCTGTAAGGAACATTAAATACAGGTGTTATATTTAGCCTTTCATATTCCTTCCTTGAGTCTTTAGTTTTATGAACTGACAAGTTATCAACGAATAGAATAATCTCTTAGTCAGCGTACTTATCTCTGAGTTATTGCCAAGAACTTAATATATTATTCAGTCTTTATAGAACGAGGGTGAATAACATAAGTCTCGAGGCCACTATCTTCACTTATTCCACTAAGGATTGCATGAGTTTATACCTTAACCTTCTGATAATATACTTCTATGTTGCTTTATCTTTTATACCAAGACCTTGATATAAGGTATTAAACGTGAATACTGCCTCGTCAGCATGTATGAACTTAATGTTATTAGTAATAGCCCTCTGATTTTAATCGAATATATAATTTAAATTATCCTTATAAAATGGAACATTAAAGTCGATCACTCTCTTAATGCGATTGACTGTCTTGTAAGATATACCATTCTTTTTATAGATATTAGCTATGGATTATGCAGAGATGTGTAGCTCAGGAAATTGGCGAGGAAACATCACAGCCCTCTCGGCCAGAGAGAAATGAGCCCAGTATTTATGAGTCTTATCATTAATAAGATAATCAATATGATGCTGCTAAAATTTTAGAGGTCTTTTAGGCTTAGAATTAAGATGCTAATCTTTTTAAATTCAATGCTAATAGACAGTGAGACCTCACAGTTGCTGGAGATTTATGGAGTAGCCTTGCTATAGACGTATAATTCAGAACAGGCTTGAGTTATTCACTAAATTCATCACATCCATATCGCAACTTAAACAATAAATCTGTGTACTTACTATAATAAACTGACCCCAAACACCTCGCATATACTCACTTAAATTACTCATATTTAAACATTAAACCCCTACATAAACCCTAGGGTTTTGGGGTTTTGAATGATCAAGTTGCTTGTTACATATCGTAAAATAATTTTTCAATTCATAATTCAATTATTATATCCTAAATTAATTTAAAATATCATGATTATTAATAGATGCCCCAGATTCCCGTTTTAAGGGTTGACTTAACTTTGTTTAATACTCCAGTATTAACAAATTAAAATAATAATAATACTATAAAGTTTATGAAGATTGAAATGTAGCACCAGTTTAACATGAGGGAATGATAGTAGCAAGTTCTAATCCTGGCATGAACTAAATTTAATCTCCTCAAAAACTAATATTTACTGAACCATAGACTCCTCACGACGCTGGCACCTTGGTAATAAATATTAAAGAGATTTCCCCAGGAGAGAGATTAAATATTATGTCATACTTTCTTTCCAACTTTGAGCTAACTCACGAGGAAAAGTCGCAACTAATCAAAAAATTTGGAGATCAGAAATGAAAACTTTAAAGTTTTGATGAGATAACTTTTGTAAATATTTGAAAGTACTATGTTTGTAGCCACCATTTATATAATTTCATATCAGTATTAATTACATTTAATTTTATAACTAAAGATTATATAATTGCTCATAATTGATCCTAATTTGCTTTAAATATTTTAATATTCATATTTAATGTTAGCTATCAATTTAGAATGATTAGATGCACCTTAATAAAAGGTCTTATCAACAAAAATGAATTAAATATGGAATTTTTTTAAAAATAAAATTTTGTCAACAAATTTTGTTACGTCAATTTTATTTATTTCGCATTGGTAAAATGTAAAATTTTACCAACAAATATTTAAGTCATTCGTGATGTAATAATTAAATTAATTTATATAATGTTCTTAATCATCCATTCTTGCGAAAAATTAGTCCGGGAGGGAAGTTATTACTTGAATATTTAATATAAGTTATATTAGAAATTGAATCATAAGATTTGAATAATTGTTTATAAAATTAGATAAAATTTATTAATAATATGACCTTAAATTTATTACTATTTCTTTTATAATAAAAAATTCTGATACTGTATTTATTTAATAAAATAGAAATTCCTCTTAATTGATTAAAATTAATTGGCATGTATTTTAAATAAATTAATTTAGTTAGTTTCGGACCTACTGAACTAATGGTTGGTCTAATTGGCAAATTCTTATACGGTAGGTGGTACAAAACCCAGGGATTGATGAAATTATTGAACTTGATATAAGCAAGGATATCGTAGGGTTCTGACTCGTCCGGAGATGATATGACGTTAGATGGCAACATATGATAAAAATTTTAAATCAGGAAAGAAGAAAGTAAACAAGTTTGGAAGACTGTCTAGTTTTACTGTGGCCACATCTAATTTTTGGAAGTTAGGTCGGGAGGAAGAATTACTTACATAAGTATCATTTCCCCTTAATACTAATTCCTAAATATCTAACTAATTAAATAACTAACTAACTAAAATAACTTAACTACTCAATGATTATTTTCAAATCTATATATCAATATTCCAATTTATTTTTAATAAAAAGTAAAATATCGAATAATATTACAAATATTGGCAAGTACTAAAATTAAATTGAGTAATTTATCCAAATTTTTATATTTAAAATATTAATATCTATAATTGAGGTCTAATGTACTATTAAGCTTTTGTATAGAATCAATTTCTAGTTTGATTTATTAAGTGTTCACTAGGTAGGTTTCTTGGAATATAATTTTTTAATTTTAAGAAAAAAATAATTTTTTCCTCTTAAATTATAATTTCCTACTTTTAGAAATGACAATTGTATCTAAGACTTTAAATATTTTAATAAAAATGATTCTTTTCTATTCATCATTATTTTTTTATATGTATTAATTTTATTGTTAAATTTTAAGCAAACTTATTTAAGTTATCATAATTTAATTGATACTTCAAACAACAAAACTCTTAATCTTTTGAATCCCTTAGTTAATTTAATAAATTTATCTAATTTAAAAATCTAACTTTAGGTTTATAATGAAGTATTAAATTATATATATTTAATTAAACTTCGTATATAATTTATTAATGTAATTAAACACAAATTAAAATATTGGATATGATATAATCCATAGTTTTTAAATTCATTTTAATCATAAATTACAAAAAAAAGTCAAGCTAATTAAATTCTACTCAATAAATATAAATTATTTATGTTGCATATTTGATGAATACGCTCTTTATTACTTAATATAATCAAAATAACAATAATTATTATTTTAAATTAAGAATAAATGGCTTTAAACTGCATAACTATCTGTAGAAACAGAAATACTTTTATTAATTTATATATTATTTTTATTATTTTTAATTTTCTTTTTGTAAACAATACACTTTAGATTAAAAATGATTAATCCTATAAAAAGCACTAAACAGAGTATTGTAATCTATTCAATCTAACTATATAATTTTGGCTATGATGAAAGATCTTCAATTGAATTCTCTGGAATATTTTAAATCAAAAACTTTAATAAAATAGTTGAGAAAAATAGTTGAAAAAACCATGGTTAAAATTTATAGCAAAGAAAATTGGCAGTATAAAGACCCCTAATCATACTTATTAAATAATAAATAAGAATATTTTATAATTACAATAATAATAATAATAATATAAATATTTACTCGTTGTAAGAAATGAAAGAAGGTTAGAAGATAGTATTTATTAAGAATATTGAAAATAGAAAACAGTATCGACATTATAGTGAGACAATATTATGATGAGATAGAGTCGTAAAATTAAAAGTTAAAGAGTTAAAGTGCTCTTAAAAATCAAATGATTCCTTAATTCACAAAATTAATTAGTTCACAATGACTATAACATTCAATTCATAATATCAAGGGACATGCATCTGCTATACTAAAAGTTAGGGTCATCGATTAAAACTAATTAATATTTATATATTTCTTTTAATTCAATAGGTCAAGTTGAATCTTATCTAATATTTTTTGCAGGAATTAAATTATATTTAATACTTTAATTTCTATTTTGAAAAGACTTAGCATAAATATTAACATTTTTTTCTCAAAATATTAAATATTTTAATTTTTTTCTTGAGTATTTCAGTTAACATTTATTAAATTAAATTAGTTATTTTATATAATTTAAGAAATACCTAATAAAGTTCTTTCTCAACAGCAATCATTTTCTCTAATTTGTTTCTCTCATGGTCAATTTGAAATTTGTCACGATGATCTCTATGAATCTCTAAATCTCTTCTTTTGTGAACTGACTGAAATTGATGAAGAGCCCCATTGCATTTGAATCTTGGGATGTAACAGATATAATCTTATTATCTAATAAATGGCCTGGAATTTTTATGATCATATCTGGGACTTAAACTAGAAAAACTTTAGATTATTATTTATTATGGGAAAATTGTTTTTTTAAATAATTGTCTTATTAAATATATAAATTAAAAATAGAGTTAAATTAATCTATTTAAGGTCATTTGTTTAATATTTTAAATATTAAAGAGTCATTAATTTTCATATTAAAATAAGTTATACTGTACTGAAAATATGCTGTATAATAATAAAATATCTAATTTTGATATTTTTACATAATATAAACAATATTTGGAAAAAATTTAAAGTACTTCTCTTTATGAGTGATTTATTTTTTATAAGATAAAACTGTTATAATTAATTAAATATTCTAAGTTGGAATTATATAAGTACTTTTCCCATTTTATGCTACAATTTAATATTATAATATTATGATTAAATTTTAAAGAGGAAAGTAATACCAAGAATATATAAAATTAAAATAATTTCAAAGAGAACCTTTGTTTTAACTTGAGATGAGGGATTGACTTAGTGCTCAGAATTAAAGGTCTACAAGCCTTAGGGATGTGATAGATTGGAA